>WMED01014913.1:0-13844 GCA_019650415.1 Pipa parva | reverse complement strand
GACTGTTCGCCTGTTCTACAAGCGTATTGATGTGATGCGACTCGAATTGTCGCGTACAAGTGTATTGAAGTGAATTTGCAAAAATTGTTGGAGATGGGACTCGAATTGTCACGAAGCCAACAACACATGCGAATTCGGACTTTGCTGAATTACTCCCTTGGAGTTGTAGATTGGTAATAGTACTGGTCTAAACAAAATTTTTTTAGTTTGTGTGATTGCCTTTTAATGCATAAATATAAGCTTATTAATGTGTGTATGTATGTGAGAGAGAATTAAATACAGCCTGTTTCTTTGGGAAGAGAACAATGGTTTGAAAGCTTCACAAGAAATCTTAAAGTAATAAAGTCTAAAGCAGCCCAATCAGTTTTTAAGGGACTTCTCCAATTTTTTTCAGCAAAAAACAAGCATGAATGGAATCGGTCCTTTTAAACTTCTTCGATATCTTCTGTTGCTGTTCCCAGCTAGGATTTTCTCATGGGAGAAGAAAGAATGCATTGAAATTACACCTAACAGATCATTACAATAAACCCCAGTGAGCAAAAAATTTTTTAGAAAATTTTAGGCCTTTGTCATATTCAAATGATTTCAAACAATATGCAAGAGCCAGAAGCAGAAACACCCCTGAAAACTATAGACCTGTAAATCGAAATTCTATTGTGGGTGAAATGTTTGAAGGCTTTCTAAGACATGCTATCTTGGAGTATCTCAATTCAAAGAAATGTATAAATCCATATCAACATGGGTTTATGAGGGATGGATTTGCTAAACAAAGCTAATTAGCTTTTATGAAGAGGTGAGTTATAGACGTGACCAAGGGGAGTCACTGGATATCACATACCATGATTTTTCCAAAGTATTTGATACATAAAAGGCTTGTTCACAACATGAGATGGCTTGGACTGGGGGAACTGTGTGTTATTAATGGTAAATATTCACATTGTTATTAGTGGTGTACCACAGGGGTTAGTTTTGGGCCCTCTTCTCTTCAATATATTTATAAATGACCTTGTTGAGGGATTGCATAGCAAAAATTTACATTTTTTCAGATGATACTAAACTATGTAAAATACTTAATACAAAGGAGGATAGTATTTTATGACAAATGGATCTAGACACATTGCAGGCTTGGGCAGAAAAGTGTCAAATGACGTTTTTCTCTGATAAATGTAAGGTTATACATATGGGAAGGAAAGATGAGAGTCAATATTATTCTCTAAATGGGAAAACACTGGGCTAAACAGACATGGAACAGGCTTTAGGAATTTTAGTTTACAATTTACATAACTGTAGCAAGCACTGTCAAGCAGCAGCTTTCAAAGCAAATATAACTGTGGGTGCATGAAAAGGGGCATAGATGCACATGTCGAGAACATAATTATACTGCTTTACAAATCACTTGCTGAGATTCAAGAAGTGATTGATCAAATCAAAATTGATATTGCTTAGTCTAGAACAGTGGTTCTCAACCTTTTTTTGCCGCGACCACGACAATATTCACATAAACATTTGGGAACATTATTGCGGTCAAAACTTTACTATAGAAATATTGTCATGATTTTACTATAGAACTATTGTCGCAACTTTAGGATAGGAAATATTGTTGCAGTCGCAACTTTAAATTTGTATAAAAAATCTGCGCCAATCCCGAGGGGTATAAGGCAACCCCTGGCAAATTGTCATTTGACTCCAAAAGGCGTCGCAACACCCAGATTGAGAACCACTGGTCTAGAAAAATGAAGACTAGGAGGTGACCAAATGACCATGTATAAATATATCAGGGGTCAGTACAGAGATCTCCCACAATCTATTTATGCAAAAAACTGTAAGTATAACAAGGAGTCATCCTCTACATATAGAGGAAAGGAAGTGTCTGCATCAGTATAAAAGTGGCTTCTTTATATATAACAGCAGTGAGTTATTGAACTTTCTGCCTGAAGAAGTTGCCATGGTTATTTCCATTAAAGAGTTCAAAACTGGTTTGGAGATGCTTTCCTTCAGTGTAAGGACATTATAAATTATGGGTACTAGATAAATGGAAGTGGAATCTTGATTCAAGGAATTATTCTGATTGCCATATTTGGAGTCAGGAAGGAATTTTGTCCCCTAATATGAAGGCAATTGGCTTTTTGCCATATATATATATATATATATATATATATATATATATATATATATATAAATTGTTTCACATGTTTATTAACATTTACATCTAAAATAGGTTAATATTTTTAGCTATTACAAATATTTTGTTTAAGCACAATTTATGGCATTGCAGCCAGCATTTTAGGAAGGATAGAAAATGGTTAAATATGCTAGAAGCTTGTGTGATCCGGCTTTTAACAAAGATAAATGCATTCTGACCTACCCAAGCAGCAGCACAAAGGGGTTCAACCAATACCAAGGTATTGTATCTATCACATCTCTTTAGTGAAACTAAGCTCAAAAGTTAGGATGGCAGTGCTGGGTATATGCTAGAATACTCGCAAAGGTTTCCAAGTACTTCTTAGATGTAATTGCTAAAATCTGCTTCCATTTAATGATGTCAAAGTTGATATCAGTTTGAGCCTTCTTTTAACAAAACCTTTTCTTGGGAGTGATTTGAAGTAGACTAGTTAATCCATCAAGTATGGGTATGCAGAATGCAATTTTGGTATTTCCTGTGTCCAAATAAGGTAGTATAAATAAAGAGGAATTTGGATGGGCTTGACTGAATCCAGTAAGTACTTGTTAATGAAAATTCTGGTTATTATTGTAATTTTCTTTTGAATGAAAAGAAAATGCATCTTCTTTGTGGATTGAAAGAAGCCAGTTCACAAGTACTGGATGTTCTACTTGATGCTTTAATGGCTAAAGTGAAGCAATTTTAGAACTAGGACTTCTTTCACAACATAGACTTTTTTTTTCTAATTAAGACTGCCTGTTTTAGGCAGATTTAAAGATCTAACAAAATCAAGTAATTTGGTTTTTAAAAAGTGTTTAGATACATCAGATTAAAAACAAAATAAGTTTCACGTTTTCTTTTAAATAGGAGGATAACCTGCAATTTCCAGGTATCTGCAAAGAGTTAATGGGAATTTGTATATCAGATCAAGGAGAGACCCACCAGAGCTATAGTAAAGTGTGTTAAAGTACAAGTATGACAATGTGTAGTAGCTATTTAGTATCAAATAGAAGATTTTTTTTAAAACCAATACTGCCAGTGCACTGCTGGTAGCATAGGAAAAGTGAATGGGGAGATGTGCAATTGATGTTGCCACATGCGTTTTTTCAAAACATCTCATTTACTAGTGGCCTACAAGAAATTGTGAAGACACCCACCAGCTTCATATCTTACCCTAAATGGTTTCACTCTAGTATTTTCTACTTCTGCTTAACACAGGATGCACTCTGTTATTACATTTTCTTTGTGCACACACTTCAACATACTGTACATCTTATGCTTAGAGTCTCAGTTAAAAAGGAGGTACTCTAGTGTGGATCGTCTTCCCAAAGGGCAGTTAGAGTTGGTTAATCTTGGAGCGTGTAGTCTTAGAGGCTTTGGGTCTTCATTCTGAACAACCTCAAGGAGCTATGGACTTTTCAAGGAAACCCTGAGATAAATTCTAATCTTTCTGAATAGTGATTTAGAACAATATTTGTAGGATATCCCATAAAGAGCAACTACACTGGAAATAATGCATGATGGGATGGAGTGGTGTAAGAATAAGGGGATGGATTCCCCATATAGGCAACTTCTAAAGAGTTTTGTTGTGTAGGCAGAATAACAATGCATTTGGCTACTGGCATGTTAAGTTTTAAAAGTGTTGTCTGTCCTAAGGTAGATTTTGATATTTTTACCTCCATTTAAGTATTGCAGTGCTGCCTGTCTATCTAGAAGACAAATCCAATAAACAGTGGCCCATCTCTCCCTTAATGTGTTCATTTGTCTGTACAGTTTTATTGGATTATAGAGACTGGTTTAAATGACTGAGTCCATAGTTGAATGCCACTCAGTAACAGAAATAACATGATTTACAGTATGTGCTCCTCAGTACTCCTCCTCTCCCTTTGGATTGAATGGTTATAGTTTTTGAATTGCTGTGTTCTTCATTTGCTTTGGCACTGATCTCTGTATTTATAATCTTGAATGTGCTATCAGTCTGTAACCAACTCCTCATGTAATTTAATTTTACTCTGTACTGACAATGTTCTGCTATACATACATGCACATATACATGCATACACATCCATAAACACAGACCCACACAAATGCACACTCTACATATCTTATAGGAAGTATAATTCAGCTAGTCTATGCATTTATTTTCTGTTGGAAACAAAATAAAATGGTTGTTTTAGTCTAGGAAGAGTTAATTAAGCTGCTAAAATGAGTCTAAAACTTCTCTCTACTAATTGAAGGCACTGACTTTTACTTCTCTGTGGCTCTTTAGCATTTTCAATCAAACCTTCCAACTTTAAATGAACAGTTTAGTCATTAGCAGTTGTTCAGCAGTTATTTGCCTGTCTATTTGTCACTGGTAAATAAATGTTTTTTGCAGTATAAATTATTTACTATTTTTTACAGGCAGATTTTCTTGTAGATCCCTCTCTCTCTCTCTCACCATCTTCCTCTTCAGTTCAGTTTGGAATCTTAATCCAGGGAATTGTCTGAAATATATATATCCATCAGAATTCTCACGCCTGGAGACCAGATCAGTGACTTGAGATTTCAAACTGGAAACCTTAAGAGTAAGTAGGTGCCAGAGGAGGGTTTCTAAAAAAAAAAGATATTGAATATTAATGAAAAAGCACTTAATATTAAGTGTATTGCAAAATAATTTATTTTAAAAAACACTTAAACTGAGTAAATAATATCTATTACAAAATATATTCATTTAACAGTGACAGTATGAGAAATATATGCTACGGTTTCAGTTTTCATGAAGTCTTTTCCACTTCTTTCTCCTGACTTATTATATGCGTGTGGTGCTCTGATGTGCTGAGGAGATTTCATGCTTAGTAACATGTATTTTCAGAGGATTACCACATATGAAATAGACTACAGACAAAATAAAACCAAAAACAATGTAAAGACCACATTTATCAGATTCATTAAGTCTTTTCTGAGAAGGGCTTTCTTCACCACAAAAATCACCTCCAAAAAATATTCCACTCACCTTATTCATGAAAGTCCGAACAGTCGCGTAAAGGTCAGAATTTATTGGCCAATTACAGTGGTACCTCGAGTAACGAGCTGCTCGGCATACAAATTTCTTGAGATAAGAGCTGCGACTCGGACCGTTTTCCTGTTTGAGATACAAGCTGAAATTTGAATTCACTTCAACAGTCACATTCTCACTTTGATGAATTAGCACCTAAATCTTCTTTTCACTGTGACCCCTTAAAAAGTAATAATATAAGGAACTGTGCAGTCTTTAACATTTATTTGGAAATCTAATTGGGCTTTTAATATAATTTATTTTGGCAACATACAAATGTAGCGCTAATTTTGTCATATTTTTAAAGCAGATTTTGTCATCAACATCAAAGCAATTTCTTTGATATAACTGCATGTAACCTAAGATTCCAGGTCATCACTTGTAAAACAGACATATATAAAATCCACTTGCTTACGTGCTTAAATATGTTAAAATATTTTTTTCAGATGCATGATGCAGGCTAGGAGAGTTTTAAAAAGCAATGCATCATGCATCTGAACTGATGACTAATCAGTAATGTCAATCAGTGAATGGATTTTATATGGCTTTGGTTTAAAAGTATAATCTGGCAAGTGGCTAATCTAGTATCATAAAGCATCATTTTTAAAAGCTGTATATTATAAAAAATACATATGTTTCAGTTGAAAACCATGAAACTATTAGTGATGATGAACTGATTAAACCCGCTGCTATTATGGCTGTTAATTACTGTAGATACACACCGCATTGATTTATGACAAATTAATTGGATGTAGAAAAAATAAGTATAATTTGTACTGTACAGAGTACAGCTCAATAATTCAACCAATTGTTTCCCTTAAAAGTGTTATTATTATTATAAATGTCCCCAAAGAAGAGAGAAGTTCTGGTCAACAAATCTGAAGACTCAAATTACTAACCACAAAGGGATTAAACTTGTTTTATCCATTTATTCATACAGTATATATCAATATACACCAGCAATTTTTTAAAATAAGCATGTCCTGTAAAAGAGGAACTAAACTTTGACTTATTTCATTATTAAATCCATAGGTCTGACAGATAACAACACAATATAGCTTACAGCACTGACATCTGACTCACTATTAAGAAGTTATGAACTTCTACATCGCATTGTTACCCAACAGTAAACAGTAAAAGGCATCCATTTTGCTTTTCTAGACATGCCCCCTCCCTCTCACACACTCACACACTCGGTCTGAGGCACAGGTCTTTATAGAGCTGAGTGTCTGAGAGAGGGAGTTGCATGCCTACAATATCAAAATAGATGCTTTTGTATTTTTAGGGAAAAATGTGATACAGAAGCTCACAGTGAGTCAGATCTCAGTGTTTTCATTTTTATTGTGTTCTCATCTTTTCAGGACATCACAGAAGATGTGCTGGCAACCACTAAATCTGGAAGAAAATAAAATTTAAAGTAGAATTTATCAACAGGTGCAATCATTTACAGTGGTCTAGTCACCTGTAGCAACCAATCAGGAGTTGAATTTCATAATTCTAGTTTCCATATATCAGTGAATGCTTACAGGTTATTGGTTGCTATGTTTTGCTAGACCTCTGGAATGATTGCCCCGTTGATGAATTTCTCTGTTAATCTACAGCTGCAAAAAGGTTTTTTACTGTTAGGGCTGTGAAATTGTGGAAAAGTTTTCCAAAGGAACAAGTTCTAAGAAAATTTCTGAAGTGCTTCAAAAAAAGGTTTAAATAGTTATTTATTTGCATGTTTAGCCAGTATGATCACCTCTTAAGGTCAGAAAGAAATTTTTTCCCCATGTCAAAACAAATTTGGCCTAAGCTTTAAATATTTTTTTTTTATCTTCCTCTTGACCAGGGGTCAGCAAAGTTAAATGAGGAAGGAGCCATTTTGTTCCCTCCTACAGTGGCGACTACTTTTTAATGAGCCGCAAAGGGGGAAGAGGGCACTTCTCCCGACCACATGACCTGCTAACAGGCAATCAGAAGAGGCGTCGGAGGTCATGGGCGGGGCTTTGGAGTTGTGCTCCGAGCCACAACAACATGGCTAAAGAGCCGCAAGTGGCTCACGAGCCGCACATTGCCAACTGCTGCTCTAGATCAACAAGAATAAACTAAGGGTTATTTGGTTATTTACATACTTATTTTTATGTAGGTTGATCTTGAGAGACATATGGTTTTTTTTTCAACCTAAATAACTATCAGACCTATTAATTAAAAGAGTAATTAAGCCAAAGTTTAGTTCTCCATTAAAGGGATGAACTGATAACCTTAAAATAATACCTAATGAATTATAGATGTTTGCATAGTTTGTTTTGAGCAGCATTTGAAGTATTGGATAAGGAATCATTTTGTTCCATTCACTGCTAATTTTTCTTCCTAAATTCCACAAAAGAGATTTTATGAAACAAAATATATATGTGGTGTAGTGAATCACTCAAATACTGGTGCAGTCTTATTGATCAGAATACAGCAAACCGTGAGTTTCTTAAATGTTCCGTGTTTATTTCCATAATGAACTTAAACACAGCCTTTCTTGTCAAAACAAAGCAAATTCAAACCCAAGTTACAAAGTGGAAATCCGTGGTTACTATAGAGTAAAAAAGTGGGTAACTGTAGCTCATACAGTTCTGGGTAGAAAACCAACAAGAATACCTTCCCATCTTCTGGGTTAGCTCAATGTGCTGTACAGCAAGGGCGAAATATACTAAAGTCAAAAACTATTTTTTTTTTTTACATTTTCACCCCTTTGTCGCCATGAAAGCAGACGAAATGGGTGAAAAATGGAGGCAAAAAGGTCGAAAACGTAATCTTCATGGCAGAAAACGGGCAAAAAGTTTTAAAAAATTATTTTCGACCTTAGTGAGTTTCACCCCAAGAGTCTTATAACAGGATCTTTATCCACAGGTCCCTGTTTCTCTCACAGGGATTCACATTATCAGCCACAAAAACAGCTTCACAGTTTACCAACCCCAAACCACACCGAACTGACTCTCCCAGATGCCTTTCAAACTAGACTCTAGCCAGCAGCTGGGGTGATTTGTAAAACCTGGACTGACCTCCAGTAATAACTTCTCATTATAGGTTATTGCATCTCCCCTACACCCTCACAGTTGGTTCATGTTTAAGCTGTTGACTAGAGGCAAGTTATTTATATAGAATCTTCTGTCTTTTAATTTCAACAGAAAACATTTTCAACTTCCCAAAAGTGAATCAAAACATTTGTAGCACCCATTATATCAGAATGCTAGAGTGAAGAAACTAAAAGGCCTATGTCTCCATGACAACAGTCTCTGATGAGTGCCACTAGTAACAATGCTTGCCACTTGTAGACTTATATATGGGAAGAATGTCTCTGTATCTGCAGATATGCCAGAGCACTGTAGATGTACAGACTGCATATTGTATACGTCTATCCTGGTGCATTTATACTGTGTTTAATAGACAGCTCAACATATGATTACAGTGTTGTAGCCATGGGCATAACTATAGCAGTTACAACTGCAATAAGCCATAGCCCCCAGGAGTCCCAGTCACTCTGCCATGACCACTGCAGTCAGTCCGGTGGGCCTGGGAGGGGACAGAGCCATGAGGGACAGGAGCGAGAAGTTCCAATACTGATTGTATCAATAATATCCTTTAATTCATTCTCAATTTTGTTCAGGTACAAGAGCTTTTTCTCTACTTTGAAATCAAGGCCACTGTAATACATTATGGGAGTATATAATGCTATGAGTAATATAGTAAATACCTCTTAGTTGGTGTTTTCTGGGAGAGTTGCAACATACCCCTAAAAATCCCTCAGCTTTTAATATGTTTTAATTTTAATACAATAAAAATGTATGCCTTTTGATGAGTAATGTCAGCGTGTCAAGGATTATGGCAATGTATTTGAGGATTAAGAACCGAATTCACTATAGTCCGAAGTGAGGTACAGAGTGTTCACGTCACTTCGGACTGACTGATCTGCATTCGCTGATGTCCTGCACGCGGACATCAGCGAGTGCATTAAAGGGATTCCAGTCTCAGCGAGGCCAAAAGAGTTGCCTTGCCGAGACTGGAATCCCTTTAATGTGCTCGCTGATGTTTGTGTGCAGGAAATCAGCGAGCACAGATCAGTCAGTCTGAAGTGAGGCGAACACTCCGCACCTCACTTCGGACTATAGTGAATTCCTCCCTAACTCTGTACCTATACTTTCCTGTAAACATGACTCCTCTCTTCTATTTAGATCTCATTTTTTAAAAATTCATTAACACCATAGCTATAACCATAGCTTTACTGCGCAGCACCATAAAATATACAATCTAAAAATATGTAAGTTATTCCTGAAAATTGAGAATAAATATATTTCATCTCCTTTGGTTTTACATTTTTACTGACTGACTCAAAAAGTAATTGTGTGATAGAACAAGAAACATTTGTAGCTCAAGTGTAACGGTTTTAGTAGGTCAAGTACAATAAACCCTCATTTTCAATACCATCTACAGTTCATGTCTAAGAGCTGGTAAAAAGAACACTCTCCCCTGTATTTATTACAGCACTTGTGGGCCACTTGAGATGCAGATTTATTCACAGCTCCCCTGTGTTTTTCAGTAATAGAGACAGATTTTAATAGGTGTCATAAAATCTTTACTGTGAAATCTGTTAATAAGAGCAATGCATTACCAACGAGCGCTAGATGGCCAGATTTTATATGGCTTAATACGAACATTCTTTGTGTTTTCAAACAATTTATATTAATACAAAGGGTTACTTCTTTTCCCAGAAAAGGTGTATGTTGTTTTATTGATGTAATTATGATTCAAGAGTCTGGGAGGGCAGGTTCTGTTTTGCTGAGAACTAGTTTAAAGTGTGTTGCTCTGCTGGTTAAATCTCATTACCTATTGCCTGCAGTTAGTAAGTGTGAAATTGAAATCATTAGGATTTTTTTTTTTTTGTCATTACTGAAATATATACATAGGGGGAACCATCATTCTTAACATCACCTCATATGATAGTTTGCTAGTTTTCCAACAACACCACGTTTTATTTGCATTTAATTCCTTAATGACTATATTTTATACATTTATAATAAAGAATAATCTCAAAGGTACTTATTAAAGAGCAAATTTGCCTAGTGCAGTGACTCAGCAACTGTTTGCATCACTTTGATCAAGAAGATGCAAATTCACTTTCCCTTATTCATGAAGCAGCAGATAGACTTGTCAAACAAGTGGACAGTGTCAGATATGGTCGAATGCGTAGTGCAGTGTAGTCAGTCAGACAACAGTGGGATGCAGAGTCATGCAGAGTGAGGCAAATTCCTCCACTGAAGTGCAGTAACATAATCCTCGCCATATCCCACTAACTGTATATAAGTGCATACATCTATTTCAATGTCACTTTGTGCCTAGTTCATGCTTGGTAGTAGTAGACTAATTTAGTTGCAGTCACCACTGTCACTTTTGAAAGAATAGTCAGTCGCCTTACGCCACACTGGAGCCCTGCCATCAACCTCACAATTCACCACTCTGATGTGGTGAACTCAAACAGGTGAATTTAGAGTAGTACGGCTCGTGGAATTCACTCCTTCGACAGACTCCGTCGCATGCTGAATAGCCCAAATTACTTGTGCAGGCCCATGCAAAAGTGAAGTGCTCCGTAAGTCTGCGACTGTCGCAAGTGGCTGAATTAGTAGTAAATTCATCACATTGCAGAATTTGTTAAATAAGTGGCATTGGAGAAGTTGCAAAAGTATGCAAATTTGGGCCTTTATGCAACTGTTCACTTTTTAATAAATAATTCCCTTAAGTCTCATTACTCTTGAGAATGATTTTCTTTTATTCTTATTTTGCACAACTCTTCTGTATATATTAAAGTGCAGTTATCTGCTGGCATATATTAGATTGCTTAATATGACCAGAGACAGAAAATACATGTCCACTCACCTAATAGTAAATAGGATAGTGACATTGATGGAAGGCGATAAAAAAATCAGACTCCTGATAAAGGAAGCTTAAATGAGCACTATAGCCTCCATTCTTCCAGTTACTGCATGTTTTGTGCTTGTACTTGCTCTTTTCAGTGAAACACACAGGAACCTTGATCAAGAGAGCAATGCTGGGACAAGATTTTTTTGCGCCCTATGTGAAGTAATGAAAATGTGTCCCCCCCCCAACCCCCTTCAACTGTGGCAGATTTCCCATACCAATTACAATGCAACAATATACCCATGACTATTGGAAAATATTGTTGCAGTTGCGACTTTGCTATGGAAATATTGTCATGGTCTTGACTTTAAAAATGGTCACGTTCGTGGATAAAGTTGCTTAATCAGTCCCTCTGCCTGCCTAGCATTTCTATGCAGGGGCAGCCCAATGAACTGATTATGATCCTCTGAGCGGCACTCTGAGCACTCAGTGGATTTAATTAGATCATCACTGCCTCTGCTTAGAAACACTAGGCAGAGGGCAGAGAAGGCAGCGTCTTAGTCAGGGTCACTCAGCTCTGCCTCCTCCAGATGATAGATGCATCCCCTTGGCCCTGCACTGCAAATCCCTCCCTCCTTTGGCTTACTTAGCACTTCTAAAATATCCTATACAAAAAGAAAAGCGCAAAAAAAGCACTAGGTAGTGCTTTATCAACAATAAATTAAATATTTGAAAAGACCCAACGTCCTTATAGTGACACTCTGTGTATGGGTGAAGAAAATGGAAGAAAAACCACCTTCAAAAAATGCAATTACTGTGATAGATATAAACCGTGCAGTGCACACAAGTGATGTGTGCTAGCTGCTCACCAGGTCAATTCAATAATCAAGCTTATCAATGGTATATCTCCCTCAGATGTTATCACACAATATCCTCCAGTCACCCAACGTATCAGATACTTGCCTCTTTATTTGAAGTAGCGACTCAAAATGAGATAAACAGAAAAGACTCCACTTACTTAGCACTTCTGTCAGAGGTGGCCCAATGAACTGATTGTAATCCTCTGTGCACTGCTGTGTTTGGGAACTCAGGGGATTAAATCAGATCATTGTGGCACCTCTGATAGAAGTGCTATCAGTAGCACAGCAGGCTCAGGGGCTGTCACAAGATGCTTTCTGGCTGCGCCCCCATTATTTGCAAGGTAGGCTGCGCCCTAGGTGGCTGACTACCTTACCTACCCCTAGGCCTGGTCCTGCAAGAGAGGATTGGGGCATCTGTCAAGATCAGAAGAGATCGGGATCCTAGAGGAGAGCAGGGGTAGTGCTGGAGCCTAATAGTGTGAATGGTGAATATCTCCCCCTCCTCCTACCTAATCACCCCTACACATATTAAACCTATAGTACTCCTTTAAGATGTGCTACACTGTTGATGTAAATAAATCAGTGCCACACTCCAGTATTAAGGATGGAATCTGACTGTGACTTGAGACTTGGGAATATGGATCTACCACAGTGGAGTTGATGCTGGTTAAACACCAAAGTGAAGAGTTTAACTCCCATAAAGGGGTCTGGTCTTTTCCAGAGGAACTCCCAGGTCATGGCCATCAGGTTAATCCCCACACTGGTTGCAGTTGGCTGTAACTCTGAAAAGAGACTCTAAGCACAGGGTGCAAGAACAGCTGAACTGTAATACTGGACTTACACTGCACCCAGGAGACACTGAGGATACAGTGGCAGAGTAACATGAACTGCTGAAAAGAGGACTGAAACACCAAAACCACTGAAGACTGAGAAGTAGATACCAGGAGCAGTGTAGTAGTACAGTAACCTTAAACTCAAGAGACAGAGCTGAAAGATACTGAAGCATAGTGTAAACTATAATGTGGAACACAGAGGCTCAGAAACACTACAGCACCGAGACTCTGAACACTAACACACTGAGGCATGCCATAGAGCTCACTATTTAGATCTCCTGCAGCTATATCACTGCTGATGCCAGTGGCAAGAATTACCAGGTTCACTGGTAGTGTTGGGTTGTTTAGCAGACTACGGTAACATTAGAGCCATCCCCTATAAAGGAATGATTGCAGTAGATAAGTTGTAGTCTATCTACCCGATCTGGTATGAGGTCCGTTTTGTTAAAAGGATAAAGGGTCTTATTGACTAAAGCCAAATAGACAATGTCATGCCTTCAGCAGTGTTCATGTTTTTTAAATGACATAATTATTTCATTGTTCCATCTTCCATAGAGTTATATGGTAACTTCTCCCTCTAATGGCCTTTCTATGCACATAGCAAGTAGTCTAGATTAAAAAGACTACGGCACTTTTCCAATGCTCCTTGTGAGCCACTGTACCTCCACCTATGAACCAGGAAGTCAGCCCCCTGCAGAGCATATTTGCTATGCGTAGTGAGAAGATAACCAATCTGTATCCATCTACGACCAAAGCAGAATTGCTGGTAGGTAAATGAATTATTAATGATCATCCAGCATTGCTGATCCCCAGATTGTTGTGTATTTCATGTTTATCTGTATGTTTGCTGCATTGCTAGTAAGCATTCTTTCATGCTTGCACTGCCCCAGCTTCATATATACTGCATCCGTATATAGCCTTGCATGTTTATATAGTTGATTGCAGTTATCTCTATTGTGGTACTTACAGCTAATTTCCCAGTTATCAATACCCATTATATTGTTTAGTATTGCACACATACAAGTGCTGGTCAACGAATTAGAATAATTTGAAATAGTGCTATCATGAAA
>WMED01014912.1:0-13844 GCA_019650415.1 Pipa parva | reverse complement strand
GGTTACTGCTGGAGGTGTTCTTATGGTTACTGCTGGAGGTGTTCTTATGGTTATATCAGGTTCCATTGAGATTATAATTAATGATAAATCAGTATTGCAGTCTAGTGAAATTACAGTAACTCATTTTGAGTGATTACAATGTGACACTTAATAGGAAACAATGAGTTAGTAACAATATTGTCTTTTCCCCCCCCCCTAATATCTTTAGCTAAAAAGAAGTACTGGAAACCCAAGCAACAAATTTGGAAAAGACAGGTGAGAATGCATTACAGCAGTCTATATATATATATATATATATATATATATATATATATATATATATACCGTATATACTGTATATATGCATGTTTATAACACACAAATCCCAAGTACCCTCTGTTAGTACAAAGCAAATTTATTCTCCATCAGGTTCTGCGTAGAGATAATGAAAGAGTACCCACTGAGGAGCAAGATGTTGAAGACTACCCTGGGGAGGATCTGTATCCTGGAGCAGAGATCACAGCACAAGGACTCCCAGTTGCACAGGAGCAAGGGAAGGACTGCCGAATTTCAATTGAAGAAAGATAGCACAGAATATAATGACCTAATAAACTCAGTAGACTTCCCAGAATCCTCCAGGTAAAATGACAGCACAGGAGTAATATGGAACTTGAAGTTTGGACTATTTATTGCACCAGGAAGAAAGCAGCATTATGTGGACAGTGCTTTGAAGGGGGATTCATTAACATTCTATAGACCACAGACTGTTGTAATGTTGTTGACTCATATGAGACTTCCCTTAGTCTGTTTCCATTCATTAATATGTTGATGCCGTTATGAATTGTTATAGTGAAAATCTGTTTGACAGACTCACAATGGTATGCCAGAGACCTAATTTTATATTATTTATGTGAAAAGTATTATGCAAATAATATGCCTGTAATGGCCCCAAGCTTTCCCCATGAGTGTTTCAAAACCTCCGCATGTCAAACGCAATTACAAAATACTACAAGAAGTATGTGGCCTAATGCTCATGATATAACAGATTGGTTGGGAGTAGTGAAATGAAGGTATGGTTGCAGACATCCATATCTGTCACTTCATGGTGGCAAAATCATTTATTTAGTGTTTTTCATGAAACTTTCAATAATAACTAATTTTAAATACACAAAAGCTTAAAAATAACCACTATACCAAAAGTCACACAAGCAGTATTTATCTCTTTAAATCTTAATCGTCGTGCTTGGTTTAGAAATGCACAATAGATTTTATTTCCTACTGTGCATATGTACAAAAAACCATGGAGAGGATCTTTTTAACATATTTGCTTTTAGAATTTCAACCGAGCAATGACTGATCACAGCTTCTCTTGGCAGGGAATTCCATAGCAACGGCAACCTTTACACTACTCCTATGTAAGTCTCGCCTTCTCATCTACACATATTTGTAAACTGATACCCAAATCTGCATCCATTGTTTCAGATGGAGCCTAACCAAGGATTGTGGGTTGGAAGGATTATGCTTATGCTCCTAAAACCATTCGTATTTTCATTCATGTTAAATAGTAGTAATTTGACACACTGGTGCTGTTGCATTTACCATCTGTAATTTGTCTGAATATATCTGTTTATAAATAGCTTCTTGTTTCTGTGACCCAGGTGCAGAAAATTACATTTATCCACACTGCTTATCCTCTGCCATTTTTTCCTGAGTATTATCCTATAGTGTCCAACTCCTTTTGGATTCAGTAGATATTCAATCAGTTTCAACAACCGTGCACATTTTACTGGTATTTGCAAGGTTTTTTTTTACTGAGAGGAGCCATGAGTAGTCGTATTATAGATAAGATTTTGTTCCATTTTTTAAAAATATTGACACACAGGCCACATAAATTAAGTTGGAATGCAGGAGATTACAGAGGAAAAGATGACTTATGCACAGGAATTAAGTAGTGAGTGGGGTAAAAATGTCTGGGGGAGGTACCTTTTCATGGAAAACTGTCCAGTACACATCATACACACATTTCCTGGTGTGGGAGTTTATCAGTGCTGCCTACTCAATCATCCTGCATCACAGGAAACAACTACTGGGGAGAAACACTTCTCACTAAGGTATAGTACTGCATATGTAAAGATGTAATCGGACTATAGATCCCCTTTAATGAGCATGCTTTGGTAACTGATATAAAAGAACAGTCTGTTTTGTAATGAATAATAATATAATAATAATAATAAAAGTATGTTGTTTTTTTTTTTTTTAAAAGTGCCTTGAAGGCATATTAACACTATGGTGTTCTATTTTTCTAACTGTCCATAGGCCATTTAGTGAATATTTCTATGGCAGTGCTGCCATCTCTATTATACAGCAGTTACCTCATCAGCTGTTAGAGTGCACACTATTTTGCAGTGGGATGCTGAGGATACTTTTGGATAATTTACATTAGTAAAACTTTGATCTAAAATCTCAATCGAAAAGTTTCAATCAATGAATATCGATCGAAAAAAATCTTGCGATATATACCGCATGAAACCGTCGAGATCTCGTGAGATTAAACTTGAAGAGGCAAAATCGGCCTTTTTCTGAGTTTATTAAATTTCGCCCCGAAGTTTGATTGGTTAGAGATCTTTTTTTTTTTAAGTTTTGAGTTTGCAGCATCAGCAATTATACCATTTAGATATGAAAAGTATTTCACGAAGATACTTATGTAATGTTGTTCCCTGTGTGATCTTTGTGGAACATTTAAATAAAAATATTACTAAGAAGAATCCAGATATATCACAGTCATTAACTGGGCACATCTTGCACTGTTCCCGGACAGAGACACGCTTGGCATCTCTTATCATCTGAAGTATGACAACATCTGTTCAAGGGTTTGGTGCTCATTAGAAGTGCAGTAATACAAAAAATGTAATAATTACTTCCTCTCTGAAAAAAACCTTTGCTACTGACTCAAACACACACACAACAATAACAAACTATATATTATGTGGGGTTGCTATAATAGCAAAATAGGTTGTTTTTTTTAAATATATTTTGATCTTCAAAGACATAGCCCATTTTCTACTTGTTTAAGATTAAAGGTACACTGACATCAAGCACTCAAGGAACACGTATGACTAACCTATGGGGCTGGGAATGTTACACATATGGCTGAATAATTGTTGGTTCAACCATGATCTAAACAAATAAGAAAATAGGTGAAATTCATTAACAGGGGCAATTGTTTGCAGGAGTCTAGTAACCTTAGCAACCAATCAACAGCGAGCATTTACTTGTATAAATGAATGCAAGCTGTTGATTGGTTTGTATAAGTTACGAGACTTAAATGATTGCAACTGTAAATAAGTTCTTCTGCTGCAGTTCAGATTGTTGGAAAGGTGTTTTATATTAAGCTGCTTATATTAGCTATTAAATATAATAGCAAGAATAGGGAGTAAATACTGAGAACAATGTCGCAAGGGAATATGTTGTTGCACAAATAAGTTTAAGGGTGAAATTGATTAAAATCGGTAAATTACAGATATTGCTATATCAATACCATCGATATTGCGATATCAGAATTTTATCCATATCGCTATATCGGAATTTTATCCATATCGCGATAGTGATATTTCAGCCGTTCTGCCATCGAAATCAATGGTTCGGCCGAAATTCGATTTTGCGATATTGGTAGTATCGATATCACGATATCAATGGTATTGATATCGTGATATTGGTAAAAACACGTTCGATATCGCGATATCGATGCTATCGCTTTTAATAAATTTCGCCCTTATAAGATTGCAGAAAGATTAGAAGTGGGAAACGACAGGCTACTCATAGGGATAGGACTGCAAATTTAAAATTGAAGCCCATATTTGTTAAAGAAGATTGATGGCTTTCGGTGCATGGGCTCAAAGTGCAAATAAGAAAAAACTAATCCCTACTACTATTTGCTTTAGGAGCAAAATACATTTAATCGATGGGAAACTGAAGGTTTTTTACTAGTTAGTGTAATGCCTACTCATTAGGGAGTGCCAAAATAATTGTTAGTAAGAACGAGCATCATATGTATTGACTTTACTATAAACAGGTTGCGTAGCAGAACTAAAACTTGGGCAGTTTTTCTATGGCAGTTTAAACAGTATTGTCTGCCCAATCATAACCACTGTAGCTAAAAGTTACAACTAGAGATGCTACTAGAGTTCTACAACTAGAGATACGATTAGAGTTCTACAACTAGAGATACAACTAGAGTTCTACAACTAGAGATGCAACTAGAGTTCTACAACTAGAGATGCTACTAGAGTTCTACAACTAGAGATACGATTAGAGTTCTACAACTAGAGATACGATTAGAGTTCTACAACTAGAGACACTACTAGAGTTCTGAGTCAGAGTCCTATCTTTGCACTGCAGTCATGCTGCTCTGGCTGCAATTACTCATCAATGTCAGAGTCTCTCTCTCCCAACCTCAGAATTTAATAGTACATGAGAGAATTTACTAGTACAAGAGAGAATTACGGAAGCCAAACTTTGACTGGTTGCTGCAGGCCACATGAATATGGAAGAATGATTCCCCTTTTGACAACTTCCTGTAAATATTGTCATGTTGCTTTATTTTGAGACGACTGCTACTTGGAATTAAAATGTAAAGAATGGCTATGGGAAGAGATGTTGCAGATTTTGACCAAAGAAACAGTACTTTTCTACAAAAAGGTAAGATTTAAAAGTAAACTTGGAACCACTTTGAAAAAGCGAGGGGAAGACCTCCAAAATAAAAATCAATATGCGTCTATCAGTAGGCGCTAACATTCTAATCACATTCTGTTCATGTTATTGTAAATAATGTTGATGATGTTCCTCAGAGTTTTCCATGTTTGAATTCAAAGAAAGAGGAAAAAAAAAATTGTATAAAACTGAAAAACAACTAAAAATGAACAGTTAATAAACAGTTCAACCTCCATTTGTCACCGTTAAAGAAATGCATTTCCATGATATTTTATGCACTTATTTTGGTCTCTTTTTTCCATTTAAAAGCACTTTCTAGAAGCTACTCCGTCTCTCTGACCCACTTTCTCTTTTGCAGTTTCGTTTAAAGACAGAGATTGGAATAAAAGGCTTGAGAATTCTCCGTAACCAGAATCCTGGTTCACTTCAGAATTACTTCCCACCTGATTCTTTATTACTGTTTTTTTTTTAAAAAGAATTCTCAAGCTTAATATCAAGTTTTATCAGCCAAAGAAGAAGATGGGGCTTCTGTAAAAAAGTGACTATAAATTTAAAAAACAAATTCATATACACAGTAGATATACTACATGGTACATACTACAATCATTATATTGCGAATCATTTATTTACTAGTGACAATTACATGTCAAATAACTGTTGGAGCCTGGATTGTTCCTTTAAAACTTGAAGATCCTGCAACTACACAGAAATTGATTGAAGTGATAAACAGACTTTGATACTACTATCTACTTTAGAAATCAATCTTCTGAAAAGCACTTTTCTCTCAAATGTCTTAATAGGTCTGTTATACTCCATATTTAAAGGACAAAGTATCAGTACAATTAAGTGAATATTCATCTTTACTTCATCATGGAGACATTCATTGCTAGTTGTGCAGTTTTAGACCTGGATTTGTTAGTTCTGTAGAATTCTCTAATTATTTTTTAAATATTGCTTTCAAAGTGAATGTAATGAGACGTCACCTCAGTATATATCATCCACAGCATCCTTTAAAGTGCACCTGTCACCTCAAAACTAATATTAATTTAGGTTGTACTAATGAAATAAACATTTTTATAAATATATATGTATTTTTAAATTGTACCTTTATACAGCATTTCTCTCTGTCTTCTTCCCTGTCAGCCTGACTTTTCTTTCCCGAGTGTTGGGTGGGCGGGGCTAAATAATGCTTGACATTACAGCTCCTCCAATCAGATCCCTTAAATCACGATAAAACAGGGATTTGATTGGAGGAGCTGTAATGTCAATCCTCATCAGCCAACCTAGGAAAGAAAAGGCAGCCTGACAGGGAAGATGACAGAGAGAAACGCTGTATAAAGGTACATTTTCAAAAAAAAAAAAAATACTTACAAAATGTTTATTTTATTAGTACAACCTAAATTAGTATTAGTGTTTTAAGTTGACAGGTGCACTTTAAATAAATATGACTGCTTAAAATCTCAATATGCACTGTACAAAAGTAAGTGCAATGTCTGTTAGCAAGAATGATTGAGTTGTGAGAAAGGGAAACCCCCACCCTTAACTGTACATATTTAAGATAACCAGCGCAGTATGCTATTAGTTAAGTCTACATTCATGTATTAAACAAGGTACTTAGCATATAATTGTATGTATTTTTTGTTTACACTTATGCCTGCTGTTTTAGATATTTTTCTACTGTAAATAAGTGACAGAAATGTACAAAAATAAAAATGTTTATTACAATGAATTAAAATGTTTAATATTGTTTATTGAGAACAGGTAATAGGTAAAAAAACCAAACAAAAACTGGGCCATCTCTTCAGCAGATATTTCTTTTTGAGCAAAGCCTGGAATAAATGTAGTTAAATTCAATTTAATTGAGGCAATATTTTACGGTCCCAAAGTCCATAATTAACTTGAAATACTTTATAATGCTATAATCCTAGATAACTCAAATGTCCCAGATATTTCAGAAGCCAGGATGGGATCAGTTCTGTAGTGTCATTCCTAACATGGAAAATGCCCAAAGGAAAAAACTCAGCTTGAGAAATTCCATCGCTGACCCATAAATAGAAGTTCAATTTATAGAATGGTATTAACATAATGTATAATGCATCAGGACATCATGAGGTATTGCACTACAAGTCATAGGCTTAGATCCACAAACAGACAAAAAAAAAAAAAAAAAAATAACTTGATTGTCTTAACAAAAGTAACTTTCACAATTTATGTTTAAATATTCACTTCCAGTTGCAAATAGTTTGGAATATACAAAATGACTTTTGTTTCTTTTGTCCACCAATTTGGAATTCATTGATACAGAAAGAGAATAACCTGGCGTTAACTGGTCTGAAACCAGAAGTTACTGTGATGAAAAACAGATCACTGGTAAGGAAATATATTAGCCGCAAAATCAGGTGATTTGAGTAGCCGTTTCTTTAATTCAGGCCAGAACTCAAAAGAGTGTTTGCTACATCGTAATAGCATAATCAAGCTATTGGCACGGTCCTTTGCTAAATTAAACCATGTCAAGAAAAAAAAAGATTAAAAAAATAGATTTGCCTCAGATTTTATCAACGAGTGCCCTGTTTTGAGGAAAAGGGACGACCCTTTGTAGAGCACTGCGCAACTGAAAACATAGACATACAGATAATAATCTGCAATTTAGAGTCTAAAATGGAAAGGATGCTTTACCCCTTCAGATTAATATATAGCAGAAATCTGCAAGGACTGTGATAAAAAATAAAAGATGACGCAACAGTTGGTTAATTCAGACAGGAGAAAAGGTCATTGAATTAAAATTTCAAAAGGGTTTTGCCCTCAAAACCAGATGGTTAGTACAATGTGTAGACCAGCAATGTCAGAACCATGAAAAGTATGTTAATAAACTGTGCAAAACTGAGAATGAGTCACCTGGAGGGAGTGATGCCACGAAACCTATTAGATAATGGTCATGCACTGAAAACCTAAGGATGCTTTAGCCTCCATGTAAGATATATTATCTGTATTTTTCTGTATTAGTGACGATACTTTGCTTTTCTATATCTCAGCTTGTATGTTTCTGTACTTATGAAATCCCTTCAATCCTTTCTTAGGTAAGGATGTGCTGTATTTACTATAGTAATTTTCAGGGCATTCAACCGTGTCACCTATACAATGGATTACTGATAAATGGGGTGACAGGATTTAAATTATGCTGGAGGAGTGGTTTCTGTCGATGAGCTCAGCAAATGATGCAACAGGCAAAATCCCGTCATTATTCTAAAATAAGTAAGAAAACCTCATGGCGATAATATCAATGAAAGTCTCTTCTCACCAAGTGATGTAGCATTTTAAACATGAGGACCTCAAATGCTGAATCTAAAAAAAATGTAAGATTGCTTGATTCTTGGTAAATGTTAATTTCAAGAATAAAATATCTCATCATAATAAAATAATTCAAACAAAAATGACTTCAGGTTTTGAACACCTATACTGTTTTTTTTTATAAAGGGACTGGGTGGGCACATCTGGAGCACAAACAATTACACATAATGGGGGTTATTCACTAAAGTCTGAGTTGTTGCGTATAGGTGCGAATTCGCCAGATAAAGACAGTCGCAATAGGCTGCTACTGTCGCAGTCACATCTTTATAATGAGAATAGTATCACAGTTGCGACTTTATTATGGGAAAATTGTCGCAATCTTAACTTTAAAAAAATTGTCGCGACTTTACAATGGGGAAACTGTCGCTGATTTGCTATGGGAATCCGCTGTTTGAGAATTTGACAGTTGAATTCGCACCCTAGAGAATAAGCCGCAGAGGGAGTAGTACAGCAGATTATAGGATACCTGGTTTACAGCTACCATCCCACTGATATCTGGTTTATATTTTTCTTACTGTGATACTTTACTTTAGTTTTGTAATCTCATGTTTATTCCCTTATGGATCGAAAAAAAAAATTAATTTTTTGTTTGTTTGTTTGTCTTCCAGATTGGAATTACTGGCCTGCATTTCCAGTCAGTGACTCATATTTATTTTAGGAATCAGAGAGCAAAACTGATTTGTTTCCATGTGGGAAATATTACACACTAAAACATCTGTATCATCTACCAAGAATGAACATCTTCTAAAACATATATATATTTTAAATTCAGCATTACTAACAACAAAAACAACAAAATAAATGAAAAACAATAAAACAATTAGTACAGATTACTGAACTAACATCAGTTACATTTTGTTTGGTTGATGTTGTTCATGGTAAGCTACTGACTGCATCCTTCAAAATCCTTTTTTCTCTCAGATACTTATATTGCTTCTCTCTCCCCCCCCTGCCAAGCCTGCATTTTTATAGGTCTCTGAGGCCTCCTCTGATTAAATGATTTCTTCCTTTTCAGCAGAAAAAAAACTAATAAGAGTCTCAAAGGATTTTCTTTTGACTTAAAAAAGAACAAATATCTTAATTTGCATCCGCCCTGCAAACTAATTGGTGGAAAATGAAACTGGTGAAGCCACTTAATTAAATGAGGGCAGAGTGAAATCTGAGCCGATCCTGATTAGCTGGAACATTAATTCACTTTGCGTACATTTAGCTGGTGGTTGGGGGCTAGAAGCGGAAATTTGAGGGCAACAAATACAAAGAGTTACGATAATGATGGAAACTTGAATAGAGAAGACACAGGAATGACAACATATCAGAATGTAGAAAAGCATTTCTCGAAACAAGAAAATAATAGGGGAGGTTTAGGCAATGATGAAATGACCAGAACTGATACAATGACTGAAAAAGGAGGTCGATGTGTGTAAAAATGGAAAAAGGATTACAGAGGTTTAGTAGCATTGAAACAAGAAATGAATGTCCTTTCTGTAATGTCACAAAAATTAGCTCATTTGAACTACATACGCTGCGAATTATGCTAATTAGCATGTAGATAATTCTTGTGACTTCTGCACATGTAGTCGAAGCATTTCTATCGTTGTAGTTGCAGGTGGCGTAACAGAGAGATAAGGCAAGGGTACGCGCTTTGCTGTAGTGTGCATGATGGTGCAAACGCCTTGTGTTAAACACCAGGTAAAGCCTAAGGCACAAGGTTCAGCTGATGTCACATTGCTGGCAACCATGTATATTAGGGAAGATGACATAGATGCACCTGTGTGATGTATTAACGTTAGGTTGGCTTCTGGTTCACTAGATTTGCACAGCAGTTATAGTTATGGTCACTAGCTGCTGGAAATATTCTAAGTAAAAGCTTCCATGAACAATGTCAAATTTCATTAGGAAGATTCCTGCCTCCTTGATGAAATTCCAGGTCACTAGGCCCTAATATACATGACCATGTTCTTGTTCAGGCCAAGGTAATGATTAAGAGAGTAAATTGTATTGCCTCTGAGTTTTGCTACACTGCATTGTGGGAGGTTTAGTCTTTGTTCTGACAATGCTGATAAGAGGGGAGGTGGTTCTGTAAATACTCAAACCATTTCAAAATTCAGTCCAGCTCATACTGCAGATATATCTAACTGACCCTGAGCCATTCTCTAAAGGAACCATTTTAGACTCAGCTGTGATTGAAATATGAGAACTAGAAAGGGACACAATTCCAGGTGGAGTAAGGAATAACTATATCCAGGTTGTGTAATGCAGAGTTATTTGTGTGATATCTTTTTTTTTTTTTTACTTTCATGCTATGATGTTTAACATTCATTAAAAATGTAAGGGTTTTGCAATGATAAAAGGAATGCCAATGTCCTATCTCAAAGCAATGGCAGCTGCACTTTGCGTAGAAATATGCATGTGTATTGTACGAATACGGAATATACAGTGATCATTGTGAAGTAATGAACAAGTGCTTGCGGTGTTTTTGTGTAATTTGGGTCATTGGCTGTTCATTATGTGTATGTAATGGCAGGAGTCATTGGGTAATGCTTTTGTAGATAATGAAGATGCTTTGCAACATGTATTGCTGCACATGGGACCTTGACTGAGACTGAGGCTGTGTACATTAAGGTAGTAGAGCTCTGTAATGAAAGGGACACCAGACTATTTTGTAATACATTTCCTTGGGTTTACATATTGATATGTAATAAATATGAAGCACTTTTCCCCTGTAATGAGCATATAAAGTTTTGTCTTGGTACCCTGATAAGTTGAAGGGTCTGTTGGGGCTAGGAGCCTGGGCTCTCTTCCTGACCCCGATGTCCAGCATACAGAGCAGCCAACTGGCGGAATCTGGGCCCCCAAGAACCCAGTTGAGAAAAGTCTTGCTCTGAACCCATAGACCAGCTGCTAATAGAACTTAGAGAAGCAGCACTGGAACCAGAGCCCTCAAAGGCATAAGTCTGGAAGGAGTCATATGGAGGCACAGTTGAGTCCTGATCTGCCAGCTTCACCTTCCTGGTGATGTAATCCCTGAAAAGTGAGAAGTCCAACTCAGCACCTGGAAACCACTGGGGTAGCGGGTGGCGCTGGGAGGCCAGGGAACTGTCTCCTCCAGCTTCGCTTCCATCACTAAAGTTGTATAAGCTCCGTAGGGCGGACATGTCATATGCCTCAGTGTCCTGCTCCCCTCCTCCTTCGTCATTGTACTTTATCACATTGTCTCTCATGTCTTCATCCTCTTCTGATATTAGGTGACCCTGATGATGCCGCTTCAAAGCCAGAATGAGGAGAATCAACACTGTAGGGAATAGAGAATATACAAATCAGCAAATAGAGTAATATCATCTGTATTCTTTAGTGTTTGCACAGAGGTTTGCCAGTGGATTTGCTCATCCAAGTGGGAGCTGAAGTACTTTATATAAGCTCAGTGAGACAAGTCCTAAAACAAACAGTATGTACACAATAGATAATAACATAAGCCTCCACTGGTATATATTTACTCACCACCAAGGAGATTATATCCAGGCCAGTAAATAAATGTAAGTAACGTGGCAGAGCACAATAGTGGATAAAACACTAAAGCACATGGAATGATTGTTGACTGACACTTCTTCTGTGGATAGCAACTGACCAGTTACCCCTACTAGCCTCCAAACCAGTCTCCATAGCCTGTATTATATTTTATGTGGTTGATAATGTATCTTTCATATGAGGTGGCAAGCACAACTACAATATCATTAATTGCCATGGTGAGCAGCTCAGGGACTCTTTTGGATGATACAAATTGATTATATATTACCCAGTAGAACAGGGGTCGGCAACCTATGGCTCTTTAGCCAGATATGTTTATTTGATGTCCATATCTGGCTCTTTCACTGTAATGAGCAGTGCAAGCACCGCTCATTACAGTGTGCCGACAAGCACTGTAGAGAGAAAGCTCTCTCAGAGCTTCTGGGTTGCTAGCCAATCCGGAGCCACTGACGTCACCGGCTTCCGGGTTGCTAGCCTATCTGGAGCCACTGACATCACCGCGAGTCCAGATTGCTGGCCAATCTGGAGCCGCATGTGACCGTCAGCTGCTCTGGATTCAAAAGGGCTGAGGGAGCCGCACATATATGGCTCCCTCAGCCCAAAAGGTTGCCGATCCCTGCAGTAGAAACTGATGTGTCCCGGGAAGATATAAAGGCTTGTGCACTATTACTTTAGTACTTCCATTCAAGTATTTAGATAAAGCATTGCAACATATATATTAAATTAACAGAGCAAAGCCTTAACCAATGTAATTTAATGGTGTGCATAAAATGACATGTTTCAGGCTTGGAAGCCCTTAATCAAATAATAATAATATATGTTGGAATGTTTCTATACTGCCCTGTTAAAATAGCCAAAACTTTGAAATTTGTGATTCATTTAAAAATAATTTCACTGGTGACCAGTACAAGAACAGATGCACAATATGATCAAACAAAGTATGATAAATGTTGACTATTTTATTGTCCAGTTTTCGTAACTTCCAATCTTAAATGACTGACAACATTCACATGCAACAACCAGTTTGGTCAGGATTGAACAATACGATTATTGCAAGATAGTCATCTTCAGAAAGTCAAATTAATAAATAGCATGCAATGATAAAAAAGGTACAAAGTCAAGAAAACACAGAACTGCAAAATCCTGTTAAA
Organism: Pipa parva; assembly: GCA_019650415.1. Classification (NCBI taxonomy): domain Eukaryota; kingdom Metazoa; phylum Chordata; class Amphibia; order Anura; family Pipidae; genus Pipa; species Pipa parva. The sequence continues at coordinate 1,131 of WMED01014912.1, read as the reverse complement.
TGATGGTCAAATTCATAAAAAGTTAAGGGAATCAAGCATTTCAAAACTTACCTACGAGGATCAGAACACACACTAGTAGGGCTATAAGTGCTCCGGGGCTGAGACTTCCAGCCATGACATAAGCAGTTGTGTTACATGATTGTACAGCCCCAGAGCTGTCACAGCCACACACACGGATGGTAAGAGTTCCCGTGCTGCTTAAAGCAGGAGTGCCTCCATCAACAACCAGAATAGGAAGGATAAACATGTCCTGTTCCCTTCTATCAAATGGCATTCGATGGGTGTGTACAGATGCTGTGTTGTCTGCAGATTGAAGGAGATGTTTCAGACACACAAAAATGGTACAATGTCGAATATTAGGGATGTGGAACATTTTTGATTATATGATTTACTAACAAAGCATAACCACAAAAACAACAAATGCCAGTCTCCTTATGGAAGATGTAGGTCTAAAGACTGGCAAATTGACCACCATCCTACTGTAGAACTTGATATTGAGACAAGGCCGTTTATTCTCATAAACTACCAGGGTTCAACCTTATGGATGCTATTACATGTTTTAACTCATGACAGAAAGCACTTTGCAAAGCAATAAACATCATGAGAGTTTAGAAGGCACAAGATCAACATTTACGAGTACAATGTCATGTATCAACTAATTAGAAGCTATCATTTATTGATCTGCAGCACTTAGAATAATGTATACTCACATCTGATTATTTCCAGTGGTTTCTAGAACAAGAGAGAAGCCATCTGTGCTACTTTATAACTAATATTTTTACTTTGAAATGACAAAGGAGATTAGTTATTGGCAAAATGATAATAGATTGTCTGAAACCGGAATTTACTTTTTTTTTTTGTTGCAATATGTAAATTGGGAATTTCGTTAGAGAAAAGTTTAGTTTAATTAAACAAACGTAAAGCCAGATTTCAGGTTTGTAAAGGAGAACTATTCTTTGTTGAAAATGTGCATCTACTTTAGCCTAGTAACTGTTCTATGAAGATTCCCAGGAAATATATTGTGATCTTGGCCTAATAAGCTGCCTGTTGTAACAGTTAAACCATAATGCAATACATACAGTACATATGCAGTCAGCACAATCAAATGTCACCAGCAATTAACACTGAATA
>WMED01014911.1:0-13844 GCA_019650415.1 Pipa parva | reverse complement strand
TAGCCCCAGATTGCCCCCCAGCTATAAAATTACCCCCAATTATAATAAAAAAACAAAAACAACATCACAGATGTGCCAGTAGCCCATAAAGCTGCACATTGCCCCACAAACCCACACATTGCCCCACTGACCCATGTATTTCCCCACAAAGGTGCTAATTTTCCCAGTAGATGCAAATCACCCCAACAGAGTTGCATATTTCCCCACAAAGCTGCTGATTGCCCCGCAGGACCATTTATTGTTTTTAATCTGTTGTTTTCTTGTGGAAAACCTGATGCAGCCCAGCCTCACCCAGACTCTAGCTCCTGCGGCCCCCGGGTAAATTGAGTTTGACACCCATGTTCTAGATTGTTTGGGGTTTGATTAAAGGAGCAATCTCCATTGCTACACTTTCCTCCAACAAAGCCTAAAGTTGGCTTGCAGGGCTAGGGAGAGACAGGGAGATTGGCCATAATATTTGTAGTTTTCCTAATGAGCTCAGACTAATACCTGCTTCACTTGGCTATATTAATCACTGGGCCTAACATGTCTCCTTTAAAGTTACAGAAGTAGTAATAAATGTATATTGTGTAAATGAAAAAAGTAGACTGGATCCTAGCGGCATTATATTGTTGAAAGTAGAATGAGGGAATTTGGACAGCTTGAATGCTGGGATGCCTCAGAAGATATTGCAGCATCTGGTGAGTGTTTGATGACTGTTCTGGTGCACAGCAGAAATTGTTAGTCATTGAAGTGAATAATGATAATGTCACTGATGGAGGCTAATGAAAATGATTTGTTGCTTTTATCCAAATGCATTCTCATTTCTGTAGCATGGCTGTGTAACTTTATAACAGTGATAATTATGAATAAGTATAGAAGGTACTAGTCACAGTTTATTACTGCAACACTTTCCTCCATTGCTTATGTTTTAATAATTGTCACACTCTCCTGAACTTGCAACTATCAAACAAAGTTTATGGCGTTTATATCCGTGTTTGAGAATTAAAAAGAAAGGTCTAGCATTACAAACTAAGTGTTCACTTTCAACGCTTTGTTTAATGGATGGAAAATGCAAACACAAATGATTAAAGAAAATAGTAGTGCAAGACGCACAATTAGTGTGTTCCTAGTAGTAATGCACACAATGTCCCATTTAGCACACAGCTACTTTAATATCTGGGGGGAATACTTTTACTGGTATCTCTTAAGGTCCTTGATTATTGAGGCCTAAATTTCATCTAAAAAAATGCAAGCATAACTGGGTAGTGATTTGTGTTGGCACAATGCCAAAGCCCCGCTCTTAGCATTAATGAATGATGTTTTGGACATTTTTGGGGAAAATTAAGCATCTGCGAATGAGAGGGCATCAGCTGTTTAGTATTATTATAATGGTTAATGTTCCCATGTGCCCTTTTTATTAGCACAATATGTGGCCCCTTATTTCCATATAAATATCCAAACATACGGGAATGTGTTATTATGAAAGATTAACTGTTTGCTTTAGTCGATATGTATGGGTGTTTATGTTTGCTTTCAGAATCTATAACTAGTAAGTATATAATGAAACTGTAAATGGGTCTCCTCCTAAACCAAAAAACTGGAGGAGAGAAGCTTAGTACCGGTAATTCAAATTTCTCCTAAACATCCAGCTCACTAAGTGACAGCCATCCAACTGAGTTCATTCTGAATCATATTTTAGCTCAAATGACCCCTTTTCCATATTTAGAAAGCTCAGACTCCTGCTTTCACAAGGGTACTGCACTTAAATTGAATTTGTGAGCTTAACACTTGACAGGAGTCAGCTCACCAGGTTACCCAACTTTCCCACCTACATTTTCCAAGGTGCCGTTTAACACCTTTTGCTGTGACTCCTGTCTGTATTCATCCCTTGTCATACCCTGTGTACTCATAATTTACTTTACCTGCCAATTCTTTGGTTGTAATTTAAATAACTTTTACAGAAAAGCCTTTTCAAATACAAGTACAGGTATTTTTTATTTTAAATAAAGATACTTTCTTGAAATGATGCATGATTTTTAAAATTTAAAGTGCCCATGCAACTTCTTTTAATTTCATTTAATCCTTTTACCAAGTTATCAGTTTGTTTTAAACACACATTATTAGTACTTTTATGATTATAGTGTATTACTTACTACTATTCCTATTACTACTGTTTCATAGGTACCCATTCAGAAGCATCTACCTATATTCAGTCCATACATTTTAAACATTTACCCACCTTACTGTTATAAGATGTACACATCCACACTAGTTTTCTAGCATCCTTTCACATGTTTGTTGAACGTTAACAATAGCCCTCTCAGAGCCAATGAAAAAGCAGCATTGCAGAAGCTGAAGTAACAAAGCTCTGCTATTGAAATGATTGTTTAGTCAGTGTAGATTGTACATGATAGGAATGTGTGCAGATCCTGGGGCCAGGAATGTGTGTGAAAGGCTCAAGTGAATTTCTAATGAAATCTCACTGTATACTTTGGGATAGACGCCAGCTGATCTTATACTAGGAGTACACAGTATGCTTACATTGCCTTACCATGCAGCCTGAATTTTAAAGATTTTTCTCCTCTTCTTTTCAGAATTGGTTTTGTGCCTATAACACTGAATCTGCCAAGGGGAGAAGAGATAGCAACTTTCATAAATGATTAGAACAAAGAGCTGTGAACTGTAACACAGCAGAATGGAATAGGCAGGGGATGCCAACCTGGTTATATAATAATGGCTGTAGGCTTTTAGTTGTATGTATGGGGTTCACAGTTAACCCTTTAGACACACCTGACTTTTTCCACAGAAAGTGTTGAATTCCTCTTGCCTTCTGCAAGATGCTTTGTCTGCCAGCATATTATATTTACATTTCTTTTTCTTGGTATATTGAGTTTCTAGGAGAAATGGTTCAGAGAGCAGATTTCTCTTCTTGACAGTTATTTTAAAGAAAAGATAATCAGGGAAATTCATCAACAGGGGCACTACTAAGGTCTAGCATCTCACAGCATCCAATCAGAGCTTGGCTTTCATCATTTTGCATAATGGCTCATCAGGCATTTTAATGCTAGCAGTAAAGCCAGAGACACCAAAAAATCCAGATGAAATAATTTCACTGTTGACCGTGCTAAAAAGGACTCACAAATTTTAAGAAAAATGCTGACTATGGTAAAATGTATTTGGGAACTATATGTATATTTAACTTTAATTTATTTTTTAATTAATTAAATTTTGATAAATTTTATATTTAACTTTAATATTTATATTGTGCATAAAATCACAAGTCAGTTTTGATGCGGTAACCATTTTATTCAGTGGGATGCATGGAAAGGCCAAACTGAAAATCTTTAAGAAAAGAAAGCTTTACGATCTGTGGCATAGTAAAACGTTGCCATATCATGATTTAATGATTTACAAAATGTTAAGATGTAATTACTAGTAGGATGGGAGACCAGGACTTTCTACAGGATTCTGATAAAGTTGAATTGGGTAAATGGATATGGAACCTTTTTTTGTGATGTGGATATTTGCTCATAGAAGTTTGTCAATGTCAGGTACATAATAACATTTGGATATTTTACTGAATCCTAACATTATTATGATAAAAAATAATTGCAAATTGTGAACCATAGAGATTGGGGAGCTAATGAAGCCCGTTTGAGGGGAAAGGGCCTAGAGCTGCCCCCCATGTGTGAGTGTGGTGGGGGGGGGTGCACACTATTGGAAAATATTCGGAATTTGATTTGTTGAGATTTTGAGTAAAACAGAAAACCCCTGCCATCATCCTCTTGATAAAAAATATGGAAGCAACTTCTTCTTAACAGTTTTAATCAAACATTTATCTTTTTCCACTAGTATACTAAATAGCCATAACCTGTTGCAGAGATGCAGGGAGTTGTAGTTCAACAGCAGCAGATTGGCCACCCCTTGATCTCACAGAAGTGACTAATGGAATTTTGAACGAAGCTGAATAATAATGTTGTTTTTTTTCCACTCTAAAATCTTTTAATCTGTTGCCAACACAGACAAAATGCTAAGCAGGTGTTTTCCAGTTTTTTTTCCCCTTGTTATCATGTCCTTGCTGTTATTCTATTCTTAAAGAGTCTTCATTTTCCACATCAGTGAACTGTCTACATAAGCCCCAGAAGGACACACCAGCCTCTGAATGATCCTTTTCTTTGTATCCATCATATAATTGGCCAATTGTGATGAGCAACTCCCTTCCCCCCACCTCTGTCCCAACTAGATGTTGTTATGAAGCCTCATCGCCTGCTCCCTGAGGAGAGCGGCTCTGCTCGGTTACTGTGGAGAAAGCAGTGCTATTGCGCAGGTTGAGACGGCTGAAGCAGCATCCATTTTAATCTGCAGAAAGCCAGGGCGTTTTTCCTCTCTCTCTTCATCACATGCAGTGACTTTCCCTTTGCTCTGAATCCTCTTTAATCAGCCCTGGTTCATGCTCTCCCCTTGCTGTATGATGCACTGAGATGGTACACCAAGAAAATTGTTCGTATCAGGTAAGGGTGTATATGGGTATCTTGTGATGTTCCTTCCACAGTAAGGCAAGGCCTCTGCACTGCTTTCAGATGGGGTGCCTGGATGTAAACCAATGCTCATTTTCCATATCAGTCCACTGATTGTTATCTCTACTGATTCCCTTATAACAAGGATCATATGTATATTTCTAATTATAATGCACTGCTAGGTTACACAGCCCCGAACAATTCAGTAGGGTCTTATTTAAATGTTTTATGTTAGGCAAGTTGTTCGTCTTGTGTTTTCTTTGCTATCTGAATGATAAATAAATATGCTAAAGCCTTGCAATATCTAGTGATCTAGTTACCGCTATTTTATTAGTCGCCATTCAAACATAACACTAGTTAAAGAGAGGTTTTATCTTTAGGAAGTGAACATTGAGACATTTTATTTTTATTGCTGGATCCTATTAATTCAGATAACCTGTAAAAATCATTGCAATTTTGTCTGACTGATGTTCCAAGTATAAAACTGAACATTAAGTATTATTGTTCCAGGTGTGATAATTTGTTGATTAGTTTATTTTATGCTAAGATTCTAATTGCCTGACCAATAAGCCCCTCAAGGTGTGGGGTATCATTTTATGGTATTATCATTATTTTCCTTGCAGATCTGGAATCAGTGAAGTTTGCAGCTTTGCTTTATGGCATTGTAACATTGTGTGTATGTTATGATTTGTGTTATAGAAACCATGGCCTTTTTTGTATGTAATATTTACATACAGAACACTTGTAACAATTAACCATGGCAAGAAATAAAGACCTTCTTGTGAATTAGTCTGTACTGAAGTGAAATGCAAATGAGGAATTTTACATGGTACGCCACAACTACAGGACACAAAGTGCTCACATAAGGTTGTGTTTTATTTCCATGTAATTATTCTTTTTATTTGTTTTCTTGCTTGTAAAGTTTTCTAAAACTATGAATGCCAGGGCCATTTAATAACCTGTCATTCTGTCATGTACATTATAGAAATCTTACACAGGTTTTGTGGATTTAGAAGTGACTAAACTTTAACTGCAGTTTAAAGGTTTAGGTAGATTATAAAGAATGTAATGAACTCTGCATTAAATGGGGAGTTTCTTTATAGATATATTGGTTGAACAGCTTGTGGTTATTCTGTTCTGTTGGATTGTAAAGAATGAAAACGAGAAGAATGGTATTCTCTGGAAAAAGCGCAACACACATATATAGTGCAGATTGTTTGCCAAAATTTTTTTTAAATAAATAGCCCAAACGTGCCAATATGGAAGTGTGTGTATAACTGGAAAGTTAAAAACACCACGTGTTAATAGCTAAGGTGGACTCTCACCAACTCCAATCCATGAAAATGCACCACACAAAACTCGTATTCCTCATGGCCCAAATCTGGACAGTTTCCACATCAGTCTTTCTCGATTGACAAGTGGGAAGGGAGGGGAACCTGAATCGTCCACTCCAGCGTATTCACAATATTGTGGTATATGCAAATGGAGAAAACAAACTCCACATAGAATAATACCGTTTATTTTATAAAAATGTGAATTAAAAGACAAAATATGCACTTACAAAGTATATTCTTGTAGTAAAACTTTGTAAAAAACCAATTGACAACCACAGAAATACACTCTTGGTAACAGGATCAATCCTTTTATATAGCAGCAATGCTTCTGAACATAGAATTCACTGCTAGACCGATGCAAATAGCAAATGTTCAAAATGTGTGTTGAAAAGGATACCTGTAACCACTCAGTAGATCTGCCTGCTCTACGCGTTTCGCCGACACAAAAAATATCACTTAAGAACATTGTCACATTCTGTTATCTTGTTTTTATTTGTTTAGCGCTGCTTACATTTGGTCGCGTCATGCGAACCATTATCTTTCTGGATTGTAAAGAATGTCATTTGTTATTCTGATTAGACCTCTAGAGCAGATTAATAATCTAGTGCTAGGGTGGGTATGCAATTGGAATAAATCCTAACTAAAAAGTATTTTTTATATTCAGTTGCAGAACCTGACTTTTGTGGATTTACTTTGCATGAAATTATTTACAGAAATAAAACAATGTAAAGTGTTGTGGCCAGTTAGTGGGTGTGGTCTAAGGCAATGGGTATTCAGGGCCTATAAGCTCCTTAGATGTAAATCCAGTTCTGTATCCAATGCATACTGTACATCATCTAATGATTGCTCAGAAGGATTAACATTTGTCTGAGTTGGTCAAGTCTTTAGTGTAAATCTGGTATGCCAATTTATTCAATGGAACAAGTTGCAACAAACTTTCCTGGTGAAGATGTGCCAAGGGAGTAGGTAATAGCAAGATTTTAAAAACTCAGAAGGTAATAAAAGGAAAACAATATAACAGAAACAATTTGTGGTGGCTGCATTTTATCATAGTTACTGCTTCAGTTAAATTGGCATCTCAGATTTTGATGCGCTCACCATCACCACTGTCAAAGCCCTACATGTATCATTGTTCTTTAACTGAAGTGCTGTTGCAGAGTAGCCTCTCTAAACAAGACTTGTAATTGCACCAAGTGGGAGCCATTCCTAAATCTGAGTTTCTGCTGAAGGGCAGAAGTACAAACAAACTCCAATATGTCCTTTACTGTCAGCTACTCTGCAGCCAGGATTCATTTGTTAAAATCATTTTTAAGCAACGTTTGTTTCCAACCTGACCTAATCTTTCCTGTCCATACATTCATCCGGCAGTGAGATCATTAACTGAGATCAGTGCCAGTCAGTCCAGTGGGAGGAGTACAGATTGGTTAAAAGCATAACACCACCAGCTGAGCCCCTACACAGGCGAACAATCAGCGAGAGACAGCATTTACTGTCAATCTCTGCATAAAAATGAATGATGTATACTGGCAAAAGTTAATTTAAGTGAAAAGCTGCTAGAATACTAGTGTTTAAGTAAAGGCTGGAGAACAGGATAGTAACAGGGCAAGTCAATGCAACATTCCCAGCTAAATAAATGCAGTTAATCATAATAGTGTAAATTTACTATACTCCTTCTACGCAATCATTCCAGATTCCATTATGGAAATTGCATAGTGATAGCATTGTATTGTATTCATTTATATAGCGCTGATGTATACAGCACTGTACAGAGATTCATCATTCACTTCAGTCCCTGCCCTGTGGAGCTTGCAATCTAATTTCCCTACTTAATGACACACACAATTGATCTGTAGTATGTTTTTTGGATTGTGGGAGGAAACCGAAAACCTACACAAGTAAGGGGAGAACATACAGACTCCATGCAGATTGAAGTCCAGGGTGGAATTGAACTCAGAGCCCAGTGCTACAAGGCAGCAGTGTTAACCACTGATAGCAGGAATAAGACCACACTGCTTGACTGTATTGCTACAGTCCCCCTGTTCTCCTAATGGCAGTACAGTCGAGCTGCATGGTCTTTCTCCTACTGAAAATATTGGGATTTGCTGGGACTTTAAACCTGCTGGCTCCTGTGAATGAGGAAGTGAATTTTCCAGGATTTTTCCTTTTTGAAACTGCACAGTAATGTCGCTGGCTGCAATTATCTTGTGCAAGTGGTGTTAAACCCTGTGTCTGTAATGCATGATTGGGCCCTGTTATCTAATTCTCCACACTTAGTAATACCTACATATGGTCCAGTACAGTGGTTCTCAACCTTTTTATTGCAGTGGCCCCTTATCCGCAGCAATTTTAAAGTCTCTAAGCTGGTAAAATAGTATTCATTGTTTCCTGTAGGATAATCCACACAGGCTATTTTGTTTTACACCATATACAATAACAAATCTAATTAGGAACAGCTCAGCTACAAAACAGCCAGTGTAACCCTAGCCTAACAGTTTGTCTCATCTGAGCTACAGAGTAGCCAGTGCGTGTGTGACTTGTTAAAATTAAAATATAAAAACAATACAGGCAGTGTTTTAGCATGTGATACACAGCAAGTCTAGCAATTGTGGTCATTTGGCTGCATTTACATACATTTTTATAGTAGACGTTTCCTGAAAAATTGCCAGGTATGAAAATGCTAGTGTGGACCAGGCCATAACTGGAAAAACATGTAACTGAGATGCTGCTATCGAGTCAGTGTGAACATAGCAGTTGCAATACAGACTTTTGCTGGATTTTATTGTTTCCTTCTGATTACACCCTACAATTGGGGGAAAAAGGGGAAAACAAACATTTGTTTATGGAGCTTTATTCACTCTGCTACTAATCCTATGTCTTTTCCAAATGATGTTTATTAGCAGCTCTGTACTTTTACACCACAGATGGAGCATGCTGTATAATTTGATCTTTAGGCTTCTTGCACACAAGACTTCTGTTGTTTCTAATTTATTTGCGCTTTTATTATTGGGTTAAAAATGAAAATATTTGATGCCCATATAAATCACTCTCTGGAGCTTTTTTGCTTTTCTGCCAAAAAAGTATACATTCTGAAACATTATATGTGCTTTTCAAACCAGTGGAAGTCCAGGGACAATTCTACTTTAAACAGAAATGAAAGAACAGGCATATTACATATAGATCCTAACTGTTCTGTAGATAAGGGATTAGAAAAGACATGGCTCTAGTAGCAGAGAGAAGATGTATGCCATCGCCCATCAATCTTTGCAGCACAGTACACTTTAGATATTGGAAAGTGCTTCTTCCCTGCATACACACAGGCAGGCAGAATTATATTCAGACTTCTGGGCTGTCTGCAGATGAATGTTCAGCAAATAGAAGAACCAAAAGGATTTTCTATACTGATAAATATTCTTGTTGGTAAATCTGGTCTGTAAAACATTGTGTGCTTATGGTCATCTGCATACTGCTGACCCTCGTCTCAAGGTCAGCAGGCCAGAGCTCACCCTCGTTAACCTGCTGAATTTGCCGTGGCTTCACTGTATTAGTATTTAATTTTTTTTTGTCAAAATTTTCACATAGATGCGTGAATTTGCTACAGTTAACCACTTTTCTAACTTATCTTATTCACCAAAGATTGTTATTTTGTGCAAAGTGGTAAATTTCATCTCAGTATGTATATATATATTTTTCCCTTATACTGTATGTATTGTCAGTGTTTCAGTAGAGCTTTTCAGCCTACCACAGTGTGAAAACAATTCTGCTAGATTAACATGCCATTCAGTATGACATGAGCAGATAAACAAGCTCATGCAGGGCTGGCTGGATGGTGAACCAAACTGTTTACACAGACTTAAAAAGTGCTCAGATTGAACAGCTGAACAAACCTGATATCTGTGGCTCTCATAAACCACAAAGATTTATCGAGCACTGAGTGGGCGTAATGGGATTTGTGACTGCCAGTTCTTAGAGATGAACTAAAACCCCACTCCAGCACTACCATTATTTCTAATATAAAGATAGATTATTTGTGTTAAATAATTACATTGAAAGCTATTGAAGGAAGAAGTCACAACAGTCTTACTAAAATAGACTTTTCTTCTCCTTAGTATGAAATTCATGTAGTTTACTCTGGCTATCCTGTATAAATACATATAAACACATCACATATTCAGTCACAGAGCTCTACCTCTGGTTGCTGTGTTTCCCTTTTGCACATACCGGTAATTCCATGGGTATATGGGTATGTGACACCTTGCTGCTCCCAGGTGCCATAACATGAAATATTTTGTCTCGCTGCCTTTACTGTTGCTGTATACTTATATGCAAAGCTTAAGTTTCACACTATATAAAGTGTTTATTTACAATGAGGTAATTATACTTGGCTTATAATGATTACAAGAAGTGAGTATATTCCAGCTACAATTTTTTATCTGTTGATTCATACTTGGGTGTATCATTTTCTCCATGACATAATAAATTTGATGACTTCATCTAGCAAAGCTTGGTAATGTAGTTATTTTGTGATTTTGTGTAGCTAGATCAGGTCACTCTTGGCAATATTTCTATTAGCTTGTATTGTATATTAGTTAATGTTGTTCTGTAGGATTTGTGATGTAATAAGTTTGCAGTGTTTACCCACAAGTTAGGAAATGACAGTATATGTGATTTCTGCTTCAGTAAACCAGAAATTAAGTGCATCCTCATGTTATAGTATCCTAATTAATATAACAGTCTGAACTGTAGCCAAGTATAACTAGGTAGGGAAGAATATACTCTGCAAATATATTGGTCTGTATGGCTCTACGTGTACTGTAGGCCACACACAGCATATCATTTTCTGCTGACAATGTATATTCTTTCAAAATAAAAAAGATATTGTAAATAGTTACTACTTTATATGTTACATTTTTTTAACTTCTAAAACAGTAAAAAAAAATATAGCAGATCTGTATGCTTTGCTTTTCACTATATTTTAGCTAGTGGTTGAGCAGAGAGCACTTGCTTGATCAGTACTCATGCTGAAAATCTAATTAGAGGCAATTAATTAGCTAAGCACTACTCTGCTGTTCACTGTAACAAAAATAGCTATTTTATTATTTTCCTCATCATCATTATAATTTAGCAAGCACTAAGGCATTTCCCACAGTGTTGTACATTTGGACAGTTGCTGTGTAGAATGCTATTGGCTTGAGGAAAATGCATGAAAATTTGTAGTCTTATTATAATGTCCTACTTTAATAAAGTGTTATTTATACTAGATGTTAAACATCTGTCATATGGTATCGTGTGTGTGTGTGTGTATATGTATATATATATATATATAATTTTAGCGAGAGAGAGATAAGTTAAGATAGAGTGGTCAAGTTAGTCCAGAGATGCAAAAAATGAGTATTGCAATACTTGGTGATACCATTTTTATTGGACTGACAGTCGTTTTAAATAGACAAGCTTTTGAGACATCTGTCCTCCCATTATCAAGAATATGCTTTATATAAGTATCGCTTGTGACTTGATAAAGGGAGTACGGACCTTTTAAAAGCTTTTCTATTTAAAACAAATGTTAGTCCAATAAAAAAGGTAACACCAAGTATTGCAATACTCATTATATATATATATATATATATATATATATATATATATATACACACATTGTAACATATTACATGGATTTATGAGAAACATTTAAAAAATGTAAATGCAGAGTTTAATTTTACATGCAACTATTTCCATAAACTGGTAACTGTTTTTTTTTTTTCATTTGAAGAGTAAGTAGTTGTCCTCAGCTATTACCATTAACCTGTTTAGTACAGTTAATATAATACAAGGAAATATCTGATTGGTTGATAAGAGTTTACAAACCTGTGTAATCTATGCATTAACCCATTGCTTCTCTTGGTTCCTAGCTTGACTCCTTACCATTTAATAAAAGCTCAGATCACAGTTACTGTCAGGTAACTGAGATGATGCAACACAGATAAAAATGTGCTCATGTACTTAGATCACTAAGGAGATGGTAAGCTCCTGAAATAAAGAATAAGTATGATGAAATCATTCTGAAAGCAGTAATGTGTATATATAAAATATAAAGGTTCATCTTACTCATATAAAAGGGTGCATTTATAATTTATATGGACATGCAGTAATTCTGAATATGTATTTTAGAAAGCAATAGAGAGGAAATTAACTTAAATGATAAAAATGACTGCAGCCATGTAAGAGATAAAAACAAACACAAAGCAATGTAAATCTGGAGTTGAAATTCAAAGATAACATTTTTATTCCAAGTACGTAGGAATATCTGCTGTTCCAAACCAAGCAGGATCTTTTCATTTCTGCTTTTACTGACCCTTTATGGAAGTGTTTGCAGATTTGCCCTAGTTTACATTCATTCTTTTCACAAGTCTATGTTTTCTTGACATTCGCTCAGCAGGAAAGATGGATCCGAAACTGAATGAGTAATTCTGAAAGGTCCCTGTGTGCTGAGTGCATATCTGTATGCTGTTTCTAAAACTAGAGGATAGGTTGCAGTACTTACGATCCAGATAGTAGATTCTTCACTCCTTAGGTTTCTTATTTTGTTTTTTATTCTTTTACTGTGATTAAATTCTTCATGTGTCTTGTATTCGGTCTCCAAAGGATCTACAATGATAATGTTGGGAACAGTATTGTTATTGATAACTTACCATGTTGATATTCTCAAAAAAGGGCTGATTACCATTACTACTTTGGTTTTAACTGTGGCCTCTTTAATTGAAGCAGAAACTGGAACAAAAAATACATCCAAAAGGGCAGTAATGGCAAGAATGGTAAATTACTGTGTCAAAAATGATAATGTTCCTAGGTGAACTTGCTAATGAAGTTCCCCAGTATCATGTCACATACATTTCAGCAGATTGACCACGTGTCGATGTATAGGCTCAGTGGCAGACAATGATTGAATCTAATACTTTGGCCAGAACTGGGAATATTGTTTTTTAAAGGGTGTTTCTGACCATCTTTTCAGCTGCAGAGATCCAAGTTTCATATATAGTAGGCTATGGACTGACCTTTTGACAAGGTTATTTGAGATTCAGGGTTTATCTGCATTCCAAAATAGTGCTGTCAGGAATTATCTGTGTTCACTGCAGGTCTTATCACATATAAACTTTATATCACCATTAACACCAGAAATGAAAGTTGCCGTTTGTGTTGGCACGGCAGTTAAAGTGCACCTGTCACCTCAAACTCTAATTTAGGTTCTACAAATGAAATAAACATTTTTGTAAATATAGTTGTATTTAAAAAATGTACCTTTATACAGTTCTCTCTGTCCTCTTTCCCGAGATGGATAAGCGGGGCTAAATGATTGGCATTATAGCTCCTCCTATCAGATCCCTTAAATCAGGGGTCGGCAACCTTTTGGGCTGAGGGAGCCATATACGTGCAGCTCCCTCAGCCCTTTTGAATCCAGAACCGCTGATGCCACATGCGGCTCCGGATTGGCTAGCAATCCAGACTCACGGTATCGTCAGCAGCTCCTGATTGGCTAGCAACCCACTTGCACCACTCATTACAGTGAAAGAGCCACATATGGACATCAAAAGAGCCATATCTGGCTCAGGAGCCATAGGTTGCTGACCCCTACCTTAAATCATGATCTAGCAGGGATTTGATTGGAGAAGCTATAGTGTCAATCATCATTTAGCTATGCCCACCCGACTCAGGAAAGGAAAGGCAGGCTGACAGGGAAAGGAAAAAAAGGATGAAGCTGGAGCAATGAAAAGAAGAGGCACTATAGAGATGTGTTATCACAATTAAGCAATTTTCATCCTCTTTGTGCGGTTTCCAAATCATATGAGATTGTAGTATCAATGTAAATCTTCTGTTCTTTATTCCCCCTTACAAGACATTTTATACCATATATGACACACAGGAAGAAGGGTGGTCTCAACATTGGCTAGTAATGGTGCAAAGGCTATTTACTTAGCTGGGAGTGGTTTATGCTAATTGACCCCTGAGTTCATTGGTGCTT
>WMED01014910.1:0-13342 GCA_019650415.1 Pipa parva | reverse complement strand
CTAAAGTTGGACTTCTTATGGTCTTTTCAAGTGACAGTTAATCATTTAAGTTAAAACTTAAAATATCAAAACTTGTTGAAAACTAACCTTCCATGCAAACACATGAATCCACGAGTGTCGCTAGGTTTTGTTGTTCCCCCCCTGCCCAATTAGAGTCTGAGCTCTCCAGCAAGTGCAACTGGTGATGTGCCAGCTGGAGCTGCCAGGGATGTTTGGGTAGACTAAGGCAGTGCACAAAGCTTGCATTTTTTAAAACCTTTTCAGTATCACCTCCCCTTTATGGAACAAACCTTTAATGCAGGGGTCTCCCAAATCCTGGACCACAAACCACTGCTGGTCTGTGGACCCCTTGGCACCAGGTCGCATGATGGTGATGCACGCACAGGAAGATCGTCACCACTATGTTACTCTGTAGTGCTATTTAAATTGCACTTTGACCAACAGTTATATTGCATATTCCTTAGTAGCCAGTGTTTAGTTAGGAGAGATCAGCAGAAAATCTGTTACATTACACAAAGTTGCTCAGTAGTCTCAGTTCATTTGCTCTGCAAGTAACAAATTACATTAGGCATAGTTGAACAGTACCAGTTAATTTGCCATGGAGTCAGAAGCTAATCAGTTACATTACACAGTTCTGTAGCTACATTTAAGATGTCTGATGAAAATAATTTAGTTGTTAATGTTATTTATTTTCCAGACAGTGAAGGGTTTCAGGTAAAGGATACACAACAAAAGCTCTTTCTGTTCTCCAGCTGATACAATGGTGTGTTATCAAGTGGGTGGTAAAGGAATGCTCACCCTGCCATTAGGGCCCAGTTTGTAGATTCCAAAGTGCTCCCACAAGCTTACAGTAAAGCATTAAGGGGGAAATTCATTAAAGTGCGATTTCACTTTCCAGGTCATTCTTTGTGCTACAATCCACAGAGATTATGTACTTATTCACAAAAGAGGGTAGTATCAGTAAAATAAATTGAAGTGCATTGAACTGAAAAAGTTACTAAGAGCAATCAAAGTGGTGCGGAGTGTGATGGAAATGTTAGTGAATGTACAAAAATCACAATTAACTGTGTCCACTAATCAAAGTCAAATGTCCTACAACAAACACTATCCAAATAACGGCACAGGGTTTGCGGTTTTAAATGGTCAAACAGAGATTTCAAACCATTGTCTATTGAGCTGAAAACAGTTGAAATGAAACAGGCATGAAATTCATTATGTACTGTGGGCCCAGTTCCTTAAATAATATTCAGTTCTTCAGACACACACAGGATGCAACATTCTAGTTTATGTTCTGTGATTAACACTAGCTTTGATGTAGGTAGACTGGAATTTTTAGTAGATACCTTACTTTTTATCCATTTTTAGGATAGCATTGATACACTTTTCCATAGCAAGTATTTACATTTTAGATTCAAATGTGTGATAATAATAGAAGCCATTTAATCATCAAGCAACACCTATCTTTAAAAGTATAAACATGCACATCTGCACAACGTAGGCCAGAGCATGCATCAGCACTGGTACTCTCAAACTGATAGTGAAGCATATGTGCACATTTGTTGCAGCTCACCATGTAAGTAAAAGTAGAGAGAAGACTTGTGCTCCTTCAGTTAGTGCTATTCCTTGCATAGATGTTTTGTATGATCTTCAATATACAGTTTCACTCCGTCCACGCTCTCAATATTAGCAAGGCATTTTACCACTGCAGAGCCCATAGTTCAGGAGTGGGCAATTAATTTTCCCATGGGGCCATATGAGAAACTGGAATGGTATAAGAAGGCCAGAGTAAAATACTTAACTAGCAGGCACATATGGCAATTGGCTACGCCCCCCCTTTTACGCAGACTCATGCGGGCCGTTCAGAGATAGAGTGCCGGATGTGGCCCGCAGACCATACAATGTCCAGGTCTGCCCTAGTTGCCAAGTATCCTGAGGAAAATTTTATGTTTAATGCTTTTTGCCAGATTCCTTCCAAAAAAAAATTGCAAAATGTTTTCTTTGGGGGTGCTGTAAGAGTAACAAAAAGCTCTGGGCAGATGCTAACTGCCTTGATACTAACTATAACCACATCATAAACAATAATCAGATGCAAGCGAGATGCTATATAATTATATACAGACATGGGTGTCCAAAGGAGGGGGGCTTCTTTATACCCACAGTTCATTGCATTGTGTTGCGTTTGCCAAGTATCAACAGAAAATGAATCAATCTGTCATTGTCTGTTGTAAAATCCTGGTCATTTACTTGACCAAATGCCTTTGCATGCAAGCGTTCATAACTATTAAGTCCAATACAGTTGCAGATGTGAAATACAGGCCTACAGGAAATCTTAATCTATTATCTGCAAAAAACACAGCCATTTTTTTCCCTGCACTTAACAGATGCAAGGCAGATGGCTGGCACAGAATCAATTCACTAATGTAGGAGTGGCTTTTTGACGAGATGCTGCTTTGAATGTGGACCCTGTGCCCAGCAGACTGTCACGTTACCTCTCTAAACAGAATGTGAACACCTTGCTCCACATCCACACCTAAGCATCTGACAGATGGTCAACCATAAAATGTTACTAAACTGCTGTTGTGTGTTTAGGTTGGGGGTGGAGTTACAGGTAGCTTCCAAGCAATTGCCATAACTACTGTATATGAGTTGATTCAGAGATTCCAGGTGACTTTTAAAATAATAAGTCATATAGCCCTAATCTTGCTTTCATGGAAAACCAGATTCCATTAAATAATTTAAAGAAAAGCTTGAGAGTGTTCTGTATTGTGCCATAAAAAATTTAAAAAAAAATTATACATTTCTAGATTTAGTTATCTTAGTTTCTTTGTTCATCCCCATGAGCAGGTTATATTTCTTGACCATTTCATTACACAATGCTGAAAAATACAATATAGCCTGTAAACATTATCTAGTTTATTGCAATTAGAATTGATGTAAATACTGGTGTATATGGAACACACTTCTCCAAATGCAAGGAGCAGTGTATATTTGGGCATTTATAAACTGCATGTTTATTAACAAGCCATAGATAATAAAAACATTGTCATCACATATGTGCTCAAGGTGCAGTTTACCTCCTTGCCTCACTATTCGTTAACCCTGAAAACTAATTCTGCTGGTTTCTCAAGTAAGCACAAGTTGAGTATAACACTTTCTTTGAGCTTTTAAAGGAGTAAGTACTAATGGAAACCAAAATCTGCAAAAGAAAGATGAAGTTATCTACCTAAGTCTCTGCAAAGTGAATTGCTACTGTCACATGCGTTAGGGACGGGGTTTTTGCAGCTGTTGGTGAGTATTTCATTATGCACTAAAAAATAAAACATTACACATAATTTAATGTGTGGGGCAAAAGGAAAGGCCACACTTTTATTAATAAAACACTTTCATATTTTCTATGTGATTATTGTAGAAACAAAGCTCACTCATTATTTGTCTGAAACAGATGGCACTTTCAGTGTAACTTTTCCTTGACAACAGATCTGTTGACACAAGCAATAAATTCTTGGCAACCGATATACCAAAGCATATATGTCCTTGTATGATGGGATGTTTCCATATGTATGCTTATAAAGGTAAACAACATGGCAGCAAGGTTGCTCAGCAGGTTTGTATCACCCATGATTTCTCTTCGTTTCAAATACACCAGTTAATGGGAAATAATGTATCTGAGCACTTCACCAAGAGTTACATTTGGGTTATTTTGTTTAGTTACTATACAAAATAGATCAGGTGCTTGGCATGTTTATATATGCTACTTTGCTCTATATTTTTTTATGATACTACTGTCTTGAAAAATTGTATTAACTCATGCCAACGCCTACTATAAATTTTTCAGAATGTTCCTAAATATTTTGTATGTTTTCTATCAGCTCTGGTCCAACAACTATCTGTGTCATTTTGTGATAGATTTTTGGGAAGGCATGGTACCTGTATTGCTATTAGAGACAGAGACACACATGACTGCTATTCAGCTAGCTCCTCCTACTCACTGTATCTCTCTGCTCTGAGGCCTCTCCATGCCCAGATTTTGTGATTTGCACAGAGTCCTTAATTGTGTCCCTTTACCTAGTATGATTAAATCCAGAGGAATAAGCGGTTATTTTGTGCCCTGTGTGCATATAACTCTCCAAGGATCCTGCAGCATATTATCTGTTTACCAGATCTGTGTTATCAGATATTGCTGTGCATTCTGTCAGGTTTTAGTGCAATAATTATTGTTCATTCCAGTACTGGTGTTGAGTATCTTTCTGGGAGGTCATTTTAATCCTCCTACACGTTGTTCTTTAACCCCATTTTCTTAAAGAAAAGCAATCAGTGCAAACTGAAATGGTAACAGTGGTCCACAACCACTTGTTAACTCTGCACACTTATGGATGAGCCTGTGACTGTTTGATCTATAATTTGACTGCTTCACTGGCAGAACAGGAGTTTAGTGTTTTACTGTCTCCTATAAATAATGGATCAGCTTGGTTTTGTAGTTTGATGAAAATGGAGAAAGGACTGATATGATCCACAGTCAGTCCCAAAATAAAGTTCTGTGCACCATCTTGTTTGTAGGACTTCTCTAAAGGAAGTTCCTCTGCTCCCTCCCCCATTTTAAAGTCTGGCAACGAGGCCAGAGCAGATAAGAGAGGTCTTGATTATCTCTGCTTCTGTAGGGGGAGGTGGCATTGCATGATCCAGTCTGTGAGCTAACGGTCATGCTGGCCATTTACAAGGCGCCTCTTGCCATCCCCATTGGTCAGTGGTTGGTCTTCATTTTCATCACTGTCCTCTTCCTCTTTGTCACTGCGGTCATCTCCAGACATCTGTATAACAAGAAAAGTCATTACAGTGTCAGACACTTGCAAATGGACAATTCTAAAAGCAACTGAAAAAAAGAAGACAAACTACATAAATGGGGAGAGGTAGCAGACTGATCTAGTTACAGGTTTGTATTAATGGACTATCTTTGGAGCGCTGGGGTCAGTTTTAATAACCTGGAGCCCTTGTACATTCCCAGTTATTAAGAGGTAACTACAGATATAAAATATGAAACCCTGCAAAAGAAAATGTATAAATAACTGCTATACAGTATCATGTTTAGTTACATACTTTAGGGGCTTTTTACATATAATATATATATATATATATATATATATATATATATATATATACATACATATACATACATATACATACACACACACACACATACACACACACACATACATACATACATACACACACACACACACATACATACTTTAACCTCTAATAAGCAAATCAAATCTACCTCACTTTCTTCCCTCCTAGTACTATCTATGCTCCTCAAGTTTATATTGGTAGAAGGTCCCCTGTTCAATGTAGTCTAAATATAAGCCTCCTCCTTTCAGCAGAAAATGTGATTGTCACTGGGGCTCAATATCACTTTGACCATGATGGCATGATTAAGTGACTTGAACAAGATCAATAGGCATTGGTACAAGAAGCCATCACACCATCCCTTTTCATCTGTAAGCAAAATAACGCATGTTGTATGCTGTTGCACCCAAAAACTAGTAATTAACCATGTAAACTTATTATACAACAATATACTGTATGTTAAAGTATACAAGCCAGTAATATTCCAATTCTAACTGCCTTAAATACTGTGTTAGAAATGTACAAGCAACCCTAATCCTTTTAAACATATCTGAATAATTAGGCAGGTCTGACCGTTTTAACATGTCTTATTACAGTGAGTGGAAGTGTATTTGTGAAAAAAAGTAAACAAATATAATAATACTGGTTTAAATAGACAGTAACAACAAATATAAAGTGACTCATATGCCATTATTTTTAATGTTTGCTTCCAAAAATTTTAAACATTTCAAGAAGTGTGATATTTTATACTTAAAGGAACAGTCAGGCCAAATGAAAATTTTTTTAAATTTTTTTTATTATTATTATTTAGGCTTATTAAAGCCTTTTTGCCAATATGATTTATTATCAATTTTTTGACAGGAAGAGCATTGCATGTCATACAGGGACACACTGATGACGTGCACACTCTTCCTGTCAGTTCTAGGATATGCCCATGTGGGGCTTCAGTGGAAGAGTGACCAGTGGGGAATGTGCTCCTGATAGGGATCTCCTGTTCAGGACACCGTAAAGTTGCCAGTGCTGATATATTTTTTTTTTTATTTGGCCTGACTTCCTTTAAAATTATTTTCACACTGCTGGGTTTCTAGGGAATACCATGTATATGTATTAAAGATGTAATTAAATACAGTGGAATTGGGGTAGAGGCTTTCTACAATCAGTAACAAATAAAAAGTAATGAAAAACTGGAAAGATTCAACTTTAAAGATATAGGGAAACTTCTCTCTCTGAGTGTTACTGGTCTTTAAAATTTCTAGTGTTAAATTGGGCCTAGCAGTGAAGGAACTCTGGCATCCTTCATTTGCCATGCATTCATGCTGCTCTAGTTTTTGAAACATTTTGCTGAACATTCCTGTTTTCTGTAGGGCCTTTGTTAGTAAATTCCTAGCTCATTGTAGAGATCAGCTCATAAATCCTTAACTGGCAAAACCAAATTAGACTTTGGATGCTTGCACAAGCACAAGTTTTCATGTGGAAAGTGAAAATGATTTCTCTCTGGACTAATAATAATGTTTTATTGAGGAAACCTGTAGGAGACTTAATTTGATCTGAAGGCTAGCAGAATGAAGAAGTCATGTAGGAGACCTAATTTGATCTGAAGGCTAGCAGAATGAAGTAGTCATGTAGGAGACCTAATTTGATCTGAAGGCTAGCAGAATGAAGTAGGCATATAGGAGACCTAATTTGATCTGAAGGCTAGCAGAATGAAGTAGGCATGTAGGAGACCTAATTTGATCTGAAGGCTAGCAGAATGAAGTAGGCATGTAGGAGACCTAATTTGATCTGAAGGCTAGCAGAATTTAGTAGGCAGAACTTACATTTCCTGAAATAACCTTTTTCACCATTCTGAAGATGAGGTATGTCCAGTATATGTGGAGAAACTGGAGCACGAACATAAGCATATTGAAGAAGTAGTAAAGGAAGAATCTTGGGCAATAGTACAGAGGGTAAACCGTGGTAGCATAGATTATCCTGTAAATATACAGATACATGCTGATTTAAGACAAGCAGTAGTACATTTTAACTAAACATTCTATTGAATATTCTAAACTATGCTTCAAAACACAACACCCATTTCAAAGGCACAAACACAATGCGAAAAATGTGACTCTGTGAATAATCAATCTATTTAATAAAAAAAAAAAAAAAAAAAAAAAAAGGGCCAGGTAACAAACTTTACCTCAAAACACTAAGGGGGGAATTCAGCAAGCTCCAAAGTGAGGCGCGTAGTGTTCGCCTCACTTCAAAACAACTGAAATGCGCATGCTGATGTCCTGCACGCGGACATCAGCATGCGCATTAAAGGGATTCCCCTCCCGGCGAGGAGACTCGAGTGCTCTCACCGGGAGGGGAATCCCTTTAATGCGCGTGCTGATGTCCGCGTGCAGTACATCAGCATGCGCATTTCAGTTGTTCCGAAGTGAGGCGAACACTACGCGCCTCACTTCGGAGCTTGCTGAATTCCCCCCAAAGTGTTCATCTATTTCAGAATATCAGTATTTTATCATCTTATAAAAGGGATGGCGAACCATCGTGTTGGCACATGAGCCATTGCCAAGCCTGCTTTCAGTACAGGCCGTGGACCCGATCTGACAATTTTCAGGCCGGATCTGTGGCCTGCACTGAAGGAGCGCTCACAGGGGAGATATTCTCCCCCGACGCAGGCATGACGACATCACTCACCAGTGCCAGCACTTCGTAGGACGGCGCTGGTGAGAGACGTCACCTTTTTGCCATTCCGTGACAAAAAGGTTCACCAACCCTATCTTATACATACATATTTGCAGCTGAATTGTGCCAGCAGGTTTTCTACATTTTAAAGTTAAGTAGACCTTTACTAAATATTCAAAATAGATTTAAAACAAAATATGCATGTGCAAGACTAGTAAAAGGTAAATTAAACAAAGAAAAACCTCTTTGTTAGAACATTTAAGAGAACCATGAAATGCCACCTACCAGAAGGGAAAAATGATGAGCCGACTAATGATAAAGACCACTGCAAATATGATAAAAAGAACATTGCAAGATCTCTTCCATTCGGCATAACTGCACATTTTCGCAGCCTTTAGTCAGGGAAGAAAGTAAGAGTTAATGCAGTACTCCAAACACCACTGATGAAGCCAATACATCTCTACATTTTCTAAGCAGACATTCAAGTTAGTTGCTTATTGAAGAACTCCAGCGATTTTTTTTTTTTTTTTTTTAACCAAAGCCCATCACCCCAAATTTTGCAATACAGTATTGTACCTCAAGAAGAATATCTGAGACATCATGTACCAGCAGCGTGAGAGTGCCTACACGGATATACTTGACACTCCAGGAAAAGTTCAGCAGGAAAATGGTAGCCAGGTGATGAACAACCTGTACCTTGAAATCCTAGAATATAAATCCGTGGTTAAAGATAAGTTCCTAGAAGTTTCTACATAAAAAAAGTTATTTTTGTTTTGTGATTTTTCTCATTCACTTACAATCTGTTAATTATGCAGTATAGTAGTTTGAAAAGGGCAATTTTAAAACACACAAACACAACAGTAAAAGAATATTGGTTATTTATGCTATTCTTTTGGCTTTTTTTTTTTGCTGTTTAAACAAACAATATTATAAATGTCTATATATCTATCTATTTCCCAGTTTTCTACTGCTTTCTGTTTCTTTAAAATAAAGCATTTCAAGCAATCATCGATACATGAAACCACTTGCCAACCTGTGTAGTGTAATCTATGGATAATTAAATGACTTGATACCTGTAAGCTCTTAATTCAAATCTACTGTAATGGTACAGTTAATTCAGGTGCTTTTGAAGAATAAAATAATAGTATTTTTTACCCTCTACCCTCAGGCTGCATAAGTTTTTTCCGGTGGTCTATTCTCTGGGATGAACCCCTGCAAAGTACAGAGGCTTAATATTAAGTAGCAAGTTTTTTATGGTGCGGTGTATTTCAAACAAACATCAGGGATGTTGGTATAAAAACAGTCATACCATTTTTATTTGCTCCACCGCAGACCTTTGCCCTTTAAGATGCTAGGCACTGGTTCTGGTAGTGGATATTAGGGGTTGCAATTCCTTATGCATCAGGTAACTTATTGCTGCATCATTAAAACACTTGTGGGAAGGCTGACCCTGTCCCATTTGCTGCATGGTGAGGCTAGACCCTTTTTAGGACACAAAGAGTAGTGGGGACCTAACTACATGTCCCCACAAGAATGATCTTCCTAAATGGGATGGGGCCAGCCCTTTAAAGCTTCTCATATTACATCATGAGACAAGGCATAAACAACTGGCAGCAAAAGGAGTGCACCTGAAGAGTCTACTTCCTTTGTACTAAAGGAGGAGACTGAGTGGCAGTCATAATATTGTTTTAATGGGTCATTTGGATTTTTCCAGGAATGGATCCATTGTACACCATTAACTTATGCCCCTTTGCCTCTACAGAGCTCCTTCTCTTGCAAATGACTGAACTTAAACTGAGCATTCTAATCAAGAAAGCTGGTTACACAATTTGAAATGGAAGTGGGAAACTTCAATGTAAAAGATTTATTTTATGAATATTAATTAAGGGTAATTTATAGTGCTCCTTAATTAATTTGCTGTTGTTAGAATATCTGCCCTCTGTAGTACTGGTTTGTATAATCTGTTGGTGCTACAAATAAAAAAAACAAAAAACACTTATTTTCATGTATTGCTGCTCCTTTTACACAGTAGTAAACTGTCTACTACATTAAAGGAGACCTAAAGTGAAGATTAAAAAAAAAAACAGTTAAAATACTTGCCTTATACTGAGCCCAGTTGCTTACAGTCACAGTGTGAGCTGTGTTGTAATTAGCCAGCTCCTGGTGCTTCTCCCAATGCCTCCTGCACAGCGCTGGCTGACACAGAAGCCAACGTGCAGCTCCTTCTTCTCCTTCCCTGGTCTCATACATCGTCACGCTCATTGTGGGGAGAGTTCTCATTGGCCCACATCATTGAATGTGATGATGTTTAAGCCCTGAAACACTCATGGGGTAACAGGGTGGGAAGAGCTGCGGCCAGTCAGCCAGCGCTGTGAAGAAGCGTTGGGGGTAGCATCATGAGCCGGCTAATTACAGCACAGCTCATGCTGTGACTGTAATCAACCAGATCTGTATAAGGTAAGTATTTTAACTGTAACAGTTTTTTATTTTTTCATTTTAGTTCTCCTTTAATATCTTTGTTGTGGTTAAACTAGATGTATCAGTACTGCTCCTCCAGGCCATAAATTTTATAAGCTTACCTTTCTTCTTACATCAGAGGCAACACTGAACAGTAGCGACCAATAGAAACTCAGCTCCATCACATAGTACCAATACTGGGAGGTTAGAACTTCCTAAGGGAATGTAGAAACATATATTATTATAACATTATTTTACTGTATGCTGCAATTTATGCCACGCTCATAATTAATTGAATAGACTTCTATAACATTTAGTACAATAAACCTGGCAGAGAAATTGTAGATGTGGCCCTTTTATTTTACAAAGTGACAAAGTCTGTTAAATCAGCCCCTTTGGATAGGGAATAAGCAATCAATATTTATCATTTTGATTTTTGTTCTGTAAACATAGAGATTATTGAAAATACAATGAGTCAAGGTCGAAAGTATGAATGGTCCCTTTATCAAAAGGCACTGGATGTGTTGCATAATAAAAAAAAAAAACAGCATTTAGTGCCAAGCCATACTCTGATACAGTGTCTTTCACGTACACTTAGGTACAGAATCTAAGCATAGCCTTAAAAAGAGGAGCATACCGATTTATTTGTACCCATGCAAATTGCTCCATGTATAAACACCTCTTTGGAGCTTCTGTCCACCAGCTAACCCAGAAGTCTGTAAAGTGCGGCTCGGGAGCCACATGCTGTTGTTCAGCCGCCCTGTTGTGGCTCGGATCACATCTCCCTAGCTCCGCCCATGACCTCTGATGCCTCTTTTGATTGGCCGTCAGCAGGTCATGTGATCGGGAGTGTGCTCCTCCCCTTTGCAACTCAGAAAAAAATTTCACCAGTGGAGGAGTGAGCGAAATGGCTCCCTCCTCTACAAAGTTTGCCGGCCCCTCAGCTAACCAATTAAGACTGAAGCCAATAATTTCAGAAAAGAGATTTAATGCAACAACAAAACTGATTATTAAGTTGTGGGAAAGTTTTGAGTCCGGAATCCTGCTACACAAGCAGGATCCATATCCACCTAATCCAATACTATAGGTCATTTATTTGGCAGATAATGCTAAGATGACATTTTTCTTTAAATGTATTGGACACAATTTTTGTGAACATAAACAGAGAGGTAAAAATGCTTTGCTTTCTCTTTTTTCTATTTATATTTATTCTGTTAAAACTATTTGCAAAAAAAAAAAAAAAAAAAAAAAAATCTACATTTGGTAAATGTATCATTTAAATGTTAAGTGTATAATAATTGCTTATAGTCCCTGCCCTGCCCATTAATGCAGTAATGACCAACCTACGGCCTGCAGACCATAATAGGCCCACGACGCGGTGCTATCCGGCCCGCCAACCTGAATTCTGAAATCCAGCATGTGTATAAGTGTGAATTCGCCAGCTAAAGAAAGTTGCAATAGACAGTTACTGTCGAATGTCACAACTTTACTATGGAAAACTGTCACAGCTGTTACTTTAAAATTTGTCGCAGTCGCAATTTTAAAAGTCGCAACTTTGAAGTGGCCCGTGACATGCATGTAACAACTTTACATGGCCCCCAGGCCAAAAAAAGGTTGAGCATCACTGCATTAATGCAATTGCAGATTGAAGACTTATAAAAGAGGTTCTCCTACTGGCACTTGGGAAACAATACTGCAGACCTTGCTACCCAGGTTAGTAGAATTCCTTTTAAGCAGTTTGCTGAACATTTTGCTGTGCCCACAGTCTTTTATGGGTTTTGTTTTTTTTTAAACAGTCCTTTCAGTACAGATATAGAGGTTTATATTGTTGCTACATATATTTCTTACCTGTTTGGGATAGCCAACCCATACCTCCCACACATCATGGAACCACGGTTTCTATGAATTGATTTATAGAAAGAGAATACCACAAGTCAGTGAAACTTAGTGAATTCCAGTACATTTTTATATTCTATTATAATTATTTATTACCTTCAAAATGTCCTTTTAAATTAAAATGGGCTTCTACTTTTCTACACGTTTTATGTTGACAGAATTCCCTCTTTGCTTTGTTATACTGTACCAACCAATCTTGCCCTCTTTGCTTTGTTATACTGTACCAACCAATCTTGCCCTCTTTGCTTTGTTATACTGTACCAACCAATCTTGCCTCAATCATCCCGAGACTTTACTGAATATCCCCTTCATCTTTCTATAACTCCCACCCACACTCCATTCTTCTCTCTCTTGTTTCACTATACATCTGCATTTGTATTCCCCAACTCCTACCATGAACTAGGTATTTTAAAGCAAATATCAAATTTTATGTTTCTTTAAAATTATTTATTTTGTGCACTTACACCCCCACCTCTCTGAGCTGAACTTATTTTCATTCCATTTGTATATGTAAGCCAAGCTCCCATTTAGACTATGGGGTCAGACACACAAAAATAGTGTACATCCTTCATTCTCCTATGTCATTTAATTTGCTGGTACTGTATTAAAACACCTACCTATATCTGTATTATAAATGCATTGGTAAATTGTTCAGTCCCTAGCTCAGAGTTTCCAGTTTAATGGATTTAAGGCAGAATGAAGATATGGGCTAAGATGTCATTACTGTTCTTGCAAACATGTTTGTGATCATTTTTTTTTCTGTAGCTTCTAACACAGCTCTTCCCCCACCTCCTTACTACCCCATCCCCTGGCCACACTGGCAAGAAAGAAGTGACACTTATTCCAATGCCCTCTTGGAATGAATCAACACACTTTCAGCACCAATGCACTCTCCCCTTGCCTCTACCTGAAATCTGCACTGCATGAATAAAGCAATCAGCAGTAATGCTCACTCCAAGTTGTGAACTGCACTTTTCTGGATCACAGCCACGGAAGAGTATTACCACTTCTTCATGAACACCCTGAGGATGTTTTATCTGACATCTTCCCAATCCCTTATTTCAACTTTAAATTAGGTGCCTAAGTAACTAATTCTAGGTTCTTTTTATTGTGGGTTATGATGCAAGTGACCGTATTATAAGCAGAGGCGGGTAGTAACTAGTTACTTTTACTCAGTTACATTTACTCAAGTAGT
>WMED01014909.1:1921-13845 GCA_019650415.1 Pipa parva | reverse complement strand
ATAAAAGGTAAGATAGAGTGTTCGTATTAATCCACAGATGCAAAAAATGAGTATTGCAATTCTCAGTGATACATTTTTTTGTATGTATTTGTTCATTTATATAGCGCTACTATATTACACAGCACTTTACAGAGATTCTCTATTCATTTCAATCGCTGCCCCATAGAGCTCACAATCTAGTTTCTCTATTCACTCGCACACAGATGTATGTTTTTGGAGTATGGGAGGAACCCCATGCAGACACGGGCAGAACATACAAACTGTACAGTCCAGCAATATAATATTTATTATATTTTTGTTATAATTAATTTATAATTATAATACAGACATGGGAGAAGTGCTTAAACATAATCCAAGTGAATTAAATCACAAGCATAAAATCATATAGATACATCAGTCTATGTGCCAAACAGTGATTGAAACAAGAGAATGGAGGCCCCTGAACTGTAGAGCTTACAATCTAAATATATCCAGATACAGATCCATTAAATCATATACCCCCTTCCATGACAACTGATCTCTCTCCCTTAATGGATAACTGCTTTCTCCTTTATATTTTCCTCTTACCTTACCCTTTAATATTTCAGGATAACACCTTATGCCTCTGCCAAAACAAGCATTATAAAATGATTTACAATTTCTTTACCTCTAAAAGCTAAAATCTATGTTAAGAAAAGCTATATGGAAGATTAACCCAACCATCTAAATCTGGGAGGATTGCGCTTTGAAGTTGAACATACACCGGACTGGTATTTACATAAACCTAAGTATTTTTAAAAGTCACATTCCTTTCTGGGATTCTGATCAGCTGGAGAGGACATCTGCATGTACATGTGTGCATACCATTAAGAAATTCACTAGGAAACATTCCGAACTGCTGTATGCACAAATGTTCAACATTAACACAAACAGACAAAAGTACAGTAGGAGCTGATTTATGAAAATAGCAATTCCATCGCATTAATGTGGAAATATGGGGAAAAAAAATGTGGAGAAAAGAAAAAATATATATAAATTTATCAAGAAATATATACTCTTATAAGTCATTAAATATCCATGTAAATGCATATTATAAACATACAGAAATAATTACAGGAAACTTAGGGGACACACAATCTAGAATAATTCCTTCCCCAGGATGTAACTGCAGTTATTCTAAAGGAGCGCATCTAAATGGGGAAACTGATTGGGTGGCATTTGTACGGGGCTTAGGAAATGGATGCTTTGCATAATAATCCACCAGATCATTTTAGCTGCTTCCTACTGTGTTCACAGCTACCTTGCAACCAGGGGAAGCATTAGCAGCAGGCACTGTAGCTGAGTAAAAGGGAAATAAAGCAAGGGTGGGACCTTGTGATTGTGTGTTCTTCTAAGGCAGCAGTTCCTCTTTGTTAAGAGGAAAGAAAGTTTCTGCACCAACATAAAAGGGTTTTTTTACTGTAAGAACAGTGAGGCTATAGAACTCATTGCCTGAAGAAGTTGTCATGGTTGATTCCATTAAGAAGCTCAAAACTGGTTTGGATGCTTTCCTTCAGTGTAAGAACATTACAAGTTATGGGTACTGGGTAACTGAAGTTGGGATCTTGATCCAGGGAATTATTCTGATCCTTCAGTATAAGAACATTACAGGTTATGGGTACTGGATAACTGGAGGTGAGATCTTGATCCAGGGAATTACTCTGATCCTTCAGTGTAAGAACATTACAAGTTATGGGTACTGGATAACTGGAGGTGGGAAATTCATCCAGGAAATTATTCTGATTGACATATTTGGAGTCGGGAAGGAATTTTTCCCCAATAAGAGGATAATTGGCTCTTGCCTCATGGATTTTTTGCCATCCTCTGGATCAACATTGCAGGAAAATAGTCTGAACTGGATGGACTTGTGTCTTTTTTCAGCCTTATAAACTATGTTACTGTGTTACTTGCATACTAGATCTATTTAGTGCTATTTAGTACAACTGTCAGTTGTTACATTTTCTACAGTATATTAGTCCATGGGAAAGTTAAAAAATAAATATGGGCATGGGGGTAGTACAAGTTATCCTACAAATAAGAGATCAGTAACACTCCCAATAAAGATTAGTGATCTGTCCAGGTGTAATCATAGAGTTACGAGTCACATAATTGTCACATTTACATTTATCCCAGGTTTGGATGTAAGACAATGTGTAAAACACTTATGGGTGTATTTATTCACTGGATCTATGGCTGTAAAAATGTCTGCTCCTCCTATATGTATCTATATAATATGTTATTAGAAGTGTATTTAATGGTAATAGGACCCTTGGAGGTCTCTTAAAGCAGAGGAGCATGAAAAATATTTCCATGATTTATTTATTCATTTTTATGATTTAAAAAAAATTCTAAAATTATTTAAAGTTGCATTTCACAAATTTGCAGGTTAGATGATACATAACTGTATTTGAACAATATTTTGTATTGCTTATTCAATTGTATTTATTCAACTTAATTCAACTGCAATAATTGTATTTAAACAATAGGTTAAGGGTGCAATTAAATAATTCATGATGTCATATTTGGCATAAAGAAATGTAAATGACGGGTCATACTTTAACATTACTTTCCATTATGTGGCCTGCCTTGGTTTGGGAGTAAAATCTTCAATAAAACAAAAGTGCCATGCATTTAATTTCAGCTTCCATTTCCTAAATAAGGTGATCTGTACATTCTGAAAAGACATTTCATTTGATAATATATCTAAAGTTAGTCCTACTTCACCAAAGTCTTCGGCTGTCACAGAATTCTTTTCACCAATCCATAGTCTGGAAAAATTGGAGATGAAGAAGGAGCTGTAGCAAGAGTGTGTCTTATTGATTAAACATGACATTGATCCATGACTTGCTGACATGCAGAATGTCTCATGCTGACCCATGACATATTAATGTATGTTTAAAAATAACATTCTTCTACATTATTGCTACACTGATGAAGGTGTCTCATGGTCTTGTAATTAATTGGCAAACAGTCCAATCAATGAAAGGTCCATTACTATACAAGCTTACTGATTAACCATCAGCAAGCGGTCTACGGTATTTTTTGATATTGCAGAATTACTTCCATAAAAAAAGTTATATCATATATTGCTTTTAACAATACATTGTTCAGTTTTCCTGCTGTGATCACAATGTTGCTCTTTGGTCAGCTAATCCAATCACGTACAGTAAAAGCTTTGCTCAAACCATTACAAGGAACACTGTATTTTTTAATAGGCAGTCAACACAGAATTTATAGCATGCCCAACTAAATTGTGACTACTTGTAATATGTGTCTTACTGACTTTTACTCCATTGGCGCATAAGATGCATTGATTTATTGACACATCTCTATTACACTAATTACTCATCAGCGTCTCTTTCTCAATGTATTTTTTTAGTCAATGACCCAGATCCACTTAGAACTGCTGACACAATTAGGTTAGTCCAGCTTTAGAGCCTCAAAAGCTGAATAGTTGCATAAAGCTCTAAATTCACATCTATTCACCACTTCCCCATGTTTGCATATTTAGCAAACTCTGCAAAGTGGAGAATATGCGACCAATTCAGGTGACTACTACAGTTGCGATCTTACGGAGTGCTTTGCATCACTTTGCATGCGTGTGCACAGGTACTTATATTATTGACTAAGTGGTGGAGTGTGTCAAAGGAGCGAATGTGACTAGGTGAACTGTTCTGGATTCACCTGTTTGTCTTCGCCAAATTAGACTGGCAAATTGGAGGGTTGATGGCAGCGCTCCACATTTGACTTCTGACTGACCACACAACACATCCGACAGTGATCACCACTGTCCGCTTGTTCAACAAGAGTCTGCTTGCCATTTAGTCAATAATGAAAAGTGAATCTGCTACTGTTTTGGAGATATGCCTCGAATTGTAGCGAGTTGAATTCTACAGGTGAATTCATCCTTTAGTCTATGAGGCCCTTAGTGTTTAAATTCATTAGTCTTCTATTGTTATTGTCTGAAAATACATTTTTCCAGACTACTTGGACCACCACTGATATTCCCCTGGTCCAATAAATCTATATCCAGTTATTTAATTTTCCTTTTTGAATTTCTCAAGTGGCTTGAATTGCCTACAGAAATGTCCATGTGAACACAAGAACTTATGGCAGCAAAAGGAAGAGGATATGATGTAAGTGAATGACCACTGAATCCATCAACTTAGCTAGCATGGAATAAAATGTAAATGTATCTTAAATCGGCTGAATCCTTCTGTCATTTTAAAGGTAAAAAAAGAAGAAAAAAAACACTAGCGAGGAAAGAAAGACTAGTGAAAGAAAAAACGCGATTAAAAGAAAAATGACTAGTGAAATAAAAGCCTTCTTCTGCATTAGGATAAAAATGCTGGCCTTACGTGAAATTAAATTAGGCAAGAGTCCCATATGTATTGTAGGTATGAATGTCACCCAATTAGAACACCTGTAAATGACACTCTTCAACCTCAACATTTGAGTTTGCAGATTCCATTAAGAAATGAAAACCAACAATAAGGTCATTATTAAAGTTCCCTGCACCTGTGCTAGCAGCTCATTTTCTCCATTCCTGACTTCATTGCCTTGTCAGAGACAATCTAAATCATGACACTAAAAGTCCAAATGAGGCAGTCTAGTGATTGGGCTTCATGGGCAAGGCAGGCATTAGTGCCGAAGTGGAAAAAAATATATACTGTTTTGTCTCACTTCAAGATGGCCTTGAAAATGTTCTGTAGATTGATGTGGTGGCTGATGCACATTTATGTTAGGCTACCAATCAGATTCCTTCTGAAAAAGCAATTTGTGTCAAACTCTTGCGGCTTTCAAACCAGCAAGGCTTCTGGATCGCCTAAGCCACTCATCTCAGATTACATTTTTTTTGTAGCTGGGAAAGTAATACTTTATTATCCACTCAACTATGTACTCTAAGCACAGACAAGAGGTAAGCAAGCAGGATTGGAGTAGACTAATTAAACTCACGCAGTCAATTATGTATATAAAAAAAAAAAAACACATAAAACAATTCATTCAATTTCGGCAATTAAGCTTTAAAACAAAGGAGGCATAAGAGGAAGTAATATGTATTTTATTGTGAATCAAAAAAAGTATTCAAAACATACTTCCACACGCATAAATACATAACATTCTTACAAGATCTTGAAGCTTTTGAAAATGATTGTTCTGGTTTGAAGAGCGCTTGGTGAAATGAAATACTAGACTTACTGTATATATCCAGAAAAGCTTTCTTCTTTATCAATGAAACGACTTATTTACACATAAGTTATGAGAGTTCTTTTGCTACTGGCAGGGAACATTGGGATCAAATTTGGGCTTTTTACTTGCATATAAGATTAATCAGTGTTTGACAAATTAATTTTAATTTATTCTGATCAAAAATTGACAGTTCAGATAGCCATGTGACTGACTCCTGGCTTACTTCCTGTCTCAAAAACAGCAGTTCTGTAATGCTTTGCTGCTTTGAAAGATATATACTGTCCAACACACAGTCTCCAGACTTTGATGGAGTGAAAGAGGTGATGGGTAAGCATTATTATCCTCCCCCATTAAGAATCACACCTAGTGAATTAG
Organism: Pipa parva; assembly: GCA_019650415.1. NCBI lineage: Eukaryota > Metazoa > Chordata > Amphibia > Anura > Pipidae > Pipa > Pipa parva. The sequence continues at coordinate 8,262 of WMED01014909.1, read as the reverse complement.
TTTTCCTTTAAAGTAGAATTTCTCTTACATTCTCAAATACTGAGCTGATGTCTCTAGTAAACTGCTAATTCTTTACTATTTGTTTAATGGACTTACACTACACTACCAGTTCGTCAATCATCGAGAACAACCCTAGTGGGAAAAGAATGGTTAGATTTCTAGTTAGGGTTGCAGAAGTCTTACATTAAAGTCTACATAGTGGTCTAAGTTGAATAAAGCCTTCACCGTGTATTTATATTGAAAAAAGTTATACAGGAAAAAATTCCTTGCATACTTAGGGTGGAATCTAGATGTTTCTATGCACAGATTTAGGAAACATAGACAGACAGAAAGACAGATAAAGATAGACAGATAATGCAAAGAAGAAAATAATTTGTTGAAATACTTCTAGATAGCAACCCTCAGGGTATGCAACAATACGTACAATTAATAACACATTTAGAATAAGTTAAGGTCTAGCATACCTGGCATCAGTGTTTAGCTAAGACTAGTGGTGCTTATGGACTAACACGGGCAACATTTTTCCTGCTCAAATAAGACCCTGTGACAAAGTTTTCTAAATTTAGTTGAGCAATGAACTCCATCTACCAACTGGGTTCTATGGTTTATTGGAATAGGACAAACTGCTCACGTTCCTGTATATTCCAATTAGACAAGACAGAAACACAATAGATCAATAACCCTATGCTTCTTCGGTGAGATGAATCGACTCATAAAAGGGCAGATCTGTTCCCCATTAAGAGAATAAAAGCACTGTTCATAAGGCTCTATCTTGTCCTTTGTGATGAAGCACAGGTAGAGTACATCCACAACAGATTTGATTAATGACCCAGCGAAACTTGAAAATTCTGTCAGCACTAGCAGAAAGTGATTGCTCCGGATGCTGGAATGGCAATTATTGGCATGACAGCACCGTGCAATTTCAGGTCAATTAATGAGAACTTAGCACCTGCTAAGCACTGACTGGTAGGTATCCCATGCTTGCCTTACACAGAGATATAGCATAGGCAAGCCCACCAGTTTTAATATCACAGCCAGTGTGATTTATATTTTCATTAGTGGCAGATTAAAACATTGCATAGTATGAAATAACTATAAATCTGGAATATGTACCTATAGTTTACCTACCTGAAATTTTCATCTGGCCATGATCTCTGGAGAGCTTCCCCTAAACTCCTCAGTTATACTGGTGGGCACATTTATTTATTTAGATATTTGTAATTGGGAGCAGTGGGCATTAAGCAACATGCCTGTTGGGTGTTTGTTACACCCAAGTGTAAGTGGATTTGTGGTGATCAGACTCTAGGGTTTTATTTACTCTTTACGCAGTGTGGTGGCTCTGTGGTTAGCACTAATGCCTTACAGCACACTGGGTCCAGGTTCGACTCCACTTCATGGACTTCATCTGCATTGAGTTTGTATGTTCACCCTGGACTTCATCATACAGACTTCATCTGTATGATCTCCCCAGTATGTTCGCACCTTGCATGGGTTTTCTCCTACAATCCAAAAACATACATCTGTGTGTGTGACTAAATAGAGACACTAGATTGCAAGCTCCATGGGGCAGGGACTGAAGTCAATGATGAGCCTCTGTAAAGTGCATAGTAGCGCTAAAAAAAAAATGAACAAATACACTCATCTCCTTCTCATGGTACAGTAAGTCTGGGGCAGTTCGCGTGGCCTCCATTTCAAAGGAGAACTCCAGCTCATTTCTCCTAGGGGGGTGATTCTTATTGGGAGGAAATACTTACTGATCGTTCATTTATGCTCCAGTGATGCCTATGCTATGAGCGACTTCTTGTCTTGACAGGTGCTGCGATCCTGCATATGTTTTTGACATGTTTATATGCATTTTGGCGAATTGAGTAAGCGCAGTAGCAGATTTACAGTACATCAGAAAACTGATCAGGGATTAAGCACTGTTAGTGTATGGTTATAAATGAACGTGCATTGTGGTTTTGGCACGCCAGCCAGATCTGATTTCAAATTAAAAAAAAAAAAATGTGTCTGATCGACTGCATTAAAAATACAGTATATTTGAGTTTTACTAGTGCGTCAAATTAAACTGAGCCTGTCTGACTACAAGCAAATTAGAGACCCTGAAACATTTGTAGGGGTTCGATTTTCACGGTGCTATTTTATGTAGGTCCAAATGGCAAAAGGGGAGGGAAGTGCTGGAGAAAATCAGGCTTTCATGGCCATTTACTGAATATATATTATCTAAGGCTCGGCTCACACTGGCGTTTTTATGTGCGGAGTATGATACGCAACACATAAAAACAAAATGCCCTGCCAGTGTAAACCTATGGACTTACCTGGTTCCAGAAACACTAGCGTATGATGCGCATACACTGCGTCCGGAACGCTGGCTGTCACATTTTGTATTACGCCACACACAAAATGCGGCCAGATAGGAAGAGCCGTAAACGGCGAAGGAGCATTCACACGGTCACTGGTAAGTACAAAAGAAAAATATGCTGGCGCGTATTTTTTTACCTTTCTTTCACACTAGCGTATGATACGCTGCGCATCATACGCTAGCCTGAACCGAGCCTAAAGCTACACAGAAAACAAAGGGAATGGTTGGGCCCGTTAAACAACATGGCTGCTATCAGTCAAGGTTAAAAAAAAAAAAAAACAGACAAAAAAACAACAAAAAACATCAATGAAACCTTAAAGATCATATTTTTACAAGTTCTACATTTAAATAACTGGCACGCCTACCCAAATGGGAATTTTTATTTATTTATTTTTAAGGTCCTTTAAATCAGCCTTCGCTACTATCAGGGGAATTCATCAACAGGGATTTCGTATCCTCATAGCAACCAATCAGCAGTCAGCATTCTCTGGCATCAGAAGAAGCAAGATAAATAAAAGACAACTTCTGACTGGGTTGCTATCGGTTACTGGACCCGTGTAAAAGTTTGACCCCGTTTATGAATTCTCCTGTATGTCTTTTAGGCTTCAAAGCAGAAGCGTTAATCAGTGAAGGGGACAATATCACATCACCAAACCGCTCTGTTTAGAATGATTAACTGTTAAAGAATCCCGCTTCTACAATGATAGAATACAGCTATTTGAGAGTATCCTTCCCAAAAGTCTTTATTCCTATATATTGTCGCTAATTATATTCAGCGCTGTGCATATCATTTTTCAGCACTGTAAGTTCGCTGTTGTCACATTAAAAGGGCTTAGGGGGGCTGCCTCAGTGGGCGAGACATTATTTTATCTATATATTTCCTAACTCTCCTATGTGCAATTTATGCAGTGGGAAATTGCTCTATTTATATACTGGCTCTTCTATATTAGCGAAAGAGAACAGGTGAGCACTGATTAGCACATTGTTGGGGTAGAGGAAGGGGCTCGTTCTCGCACATTGTCTATAGACATCACTGAGTGAAGGAAGCAGGAGGTAATTATCGTTCTGCTGTAAGGGAAGACAAGATATGAGCGCGTAGCAAATTCATTATTCTCCAGGGGAACCCACAAAGCATTCGGGGGGAAGATTGTTGTCACCGAATGAGCTAATTGATCCCCAGGTGGAGTTTCTCATTTGAGCTATGTATGGTAACAATGTGCAACTGTGCTCTAGCTCTGCACTCTATACAACTATAACACTTCTCTGATCATCCTGCTGTCCCCTTGCATTTCACCTTATGTGGGAAAGAAGGAAATATAACGAAGAAATTGCTATGTAGAAATCATGACTTTCCCTGTTTTTTTTTTTTTTTTGTTTGTTTTTTTTGGGGTTTTTTTTTATTATATATATACTATTTTCATCATATTCTCATTTGGGTAAGATTATAGATGAAAATGGGGCAATATGTGGCATGGATATTCTGAAATCCAAATGCTTCGCTTTTCATTGCTTTTGGATATCATTTTAATAAATGCTGCATATGCGATATTATATCAAAATAAAATAATTGCAAAGTGAAGAATTCAGTTAGCTCTGGCAAACAAGTTGACATTTGTTGTTGCTGGTGAAACCAGACAGCAGTGATTTGTACAAGCTCCATTGAAGAGCTACAGGTCAGGCTGAACTCATGGCCAAACCAGCATTTAAATCACTTTCAGCTGACCTCTAAAGCTCATTTCAGGGGCATACAAGTAAAGTCACATTTATAGGGCTGAGGTAGAATTAACATTTCTTTTTATATTGATTCTGTGATATCATTCTGTGTGAGTGAGTGGCAGTCCTTTAAAATCTAAATGTAAATCTTTAAAAAGTGTCTCCAGGGGAAGCAGTGTGTATTTGGAACTCTAATTGAAATTTCATTGTTGTATCCTCAACTCCACGAGATTCAAATAAAAACGCACTCCTATAATCACATTGCCTGAGCATCTCTGAAAATATAAATATATAAATATAAATCCAACATAATTTAACCCCCCCCCAAAAAAAAAGTATTCCATGAAGCTTGCAATCAATTATAGAATATACATATTAAACACGAAGCCAATGAAGGAGTAGTCCTTGCAGTATAAAGATATACATGTTACTGTGCCCGTGTGATGAGTCTGGTGGGGTTGATAGGATGTAAGGAGCTAGGTGAAGCTAAAAGAATGATTAGATTTAGGAAGGTAGGTGGAGTTAGTAGGATGTGGGGAGCTGGGGGAGATTGGGGGATAAGTAAGATGTAACAAGTTATGTGGGGTTGGGGGGTGTGAAGAGCAAGGTGAGGTTGGGGTATTGGTAGGGTGTAAGGAGCTTGGTAAGGTTGGTAGAGTTGGTAGGGTGCAAGGAGCTGGGTAAGGTTAGTGGAGAGGTGAGGTTTAACAAGGTAGGTAGATTTGTGTGGTTTTGAGCTATAAAGAGCTAAATGGGGTGGAAGGAGCTAGATGGTTTTGGAGGGTTGTTGGGTGTAATGAGTTAGTGGGGATGGAGGGATGGAGACATTGGGAGGATGTAAGGAACTAGATATGTTGAGGGGTTTGTTGATGAATAAGCAATGAGTAGAAGAGGGATGTTATTAGCTAGGTGGAGTTTGGGGATGCAAGGAGCTAGGGGTTAGGGGTAGGTGAGATGTAAGACACTAAGTGGGATTGGGGGATGTAAGGAGCTGTGAAGAGTTGTATGTAAGGAGGAATAGGGGATGTAAGGAGTTAGATGGGATTGGGAAATGTAAATATCTAGGTAGGTTTGGGGGATGTAAGGACCTAGGTACGGTTGGGGGAGTTGGGGGGATATAAGGAGCTAGATGGGGTTGGGGGATTAGGTGAACTATAATGAGTTGTAGGGATGTAAGAAGCTAGGTAGGGTTGGGGGATGTAAGGAGTTAGGTGTAACTGGGGGAGCTGGGGGGATGTAATGAGCTAGATGGGGTTGGGGGATTGGGGGGATGTAATGTTGTCCCCTAAAATAACAGACTGCACTACTTTTTGGAAAAATAAGCTTTTTTTGTACACCTCATGAGAAATGCGCATTTTGGCTTTTTCGATGGTGAAATGTTGCAATTTTGTTCAATGGTGAAAAAGTGTTATTTTCATTTCCTGCAGAAAGAGCAAAAACCACATTTTCTACTGCTTCTCACCGTGATAAATACACCCCCTACTGTGCCTGACGTTCTCCGCCCAACTAATCCAATTTCATAATTTTCCCACTCATCTGCTGACTGCATCGCTGACTTGGCTGAATATTTATCAGGCTACATACATACTTATCAACACCTTTATCTCTGCACCGTTCTGTTACAGTGCTTCACACACATTACATGACATTCCTAGTCAGCACACTACAGTGTTAACATTTACAGTATCATCAGTCCATTTACACTTCACCATCAACATACCTTGTAGCTCCTAGAGGGGACTTAGTTTCAGCTGATGTTTCAGAGAACCAGGATATAATTCATTAAAATACTCCCAGCATGCACAGTCAGCCCCGGGCACAACAGAGCATAAAACACAAAACAAAGTTCAACTGAAGATAATAGATTTAAGAATAAGAATCCATTGAACATCAGGTCTGTTTCCTTTCAAATTATTCTTACATTTGTTTTGTAAGGGATTAATTTTCTAACATAGATAGATAGATAGATAGATAGATAGATAGACAGATAGAGAGATAGATAGATATTATTTATTTTGTCAATTCTACATATGTACATGAGCACATACAAGTATTGAAATTGTGTTTCTCAACTCTCCAGCGTACATGACAATGGAGATCAGAATATAATTTACAAGAATCAGTGGGCAAAAGTAAAGTGCAAGTGTAATGCCATATATACATCGAATACAATCGAATATAATTTAAAAGAACCAGTGGGCAAGTAAAAGTGCAAATGCAATTACCATATATACATTGAATACAATAATGCAATAAATAAGTATAG
>WMED01014908.1:0-13845 GCA_019650415.1 Pipa parva | reverse complement strand
AATAATAAATAGGCTACGGGGATATCATCCAATATCGCTAAATCTATGGTGATATCTGGAAATATGAGAAATGCAACTTTAGTAAATATGCCCCATATATAAGTATACTATTTATTCTAAAAAGTGTTTTATAGTTTTTATTTATTTTCTTATTTAATTGGCACCTATAGCCAAATGAACTGACACTTTATGCTACTGCACTTATTACCCTCCTATCTGTTTATATGTCTTCCTCCTATTTAGATTGTAAGCTCTATGGGGCAGGGACATCAATCCTCTTGTTTCAGTCACGGCCTGGCAGTTAGAGTGATGTTTCTTGATTATATAATTGTAATTTACTTCACTTGTTCTTTGTTACACACTTTTCCCTTGTCTGTATTATAACTGTATTGTTGGATTGTACAGCGCTGCTTAACCTAGTGGCGCTTTATAAATAAAAATATACATACATACGTACAAATACATGCTACAGAGTAATTTAATTATTCAAAGATTGATCAAACAATTGGCCTTATCTCAAACATTATTTGTATGAAAACAGAATATGTAGTTAATGTATGAAATGTAAAATGAGCAGTGCGGTGGGTCAGTGGTTAGCATTGCTGCCTTGCTGGGTTCAATTCCACCCTGGACTTCATCTCCATGGAGTTTGTTTGTTCTCCCAAGCACTCTGGTTTCCTCTCACAATCCAAAAACATACATCTGTGTCTGTCTATGTGTGTTTGACTGAATACTAGAAACTAGATTGTAAGCTCCACGGTGCATGGACTGAAATGAATGACCAACCTCTGTAAAACACTGTGAAATGCAAAAGCACTATATAAAAATGAACAAAATACAAAGGAATACAAAAATAAGCCTACTCTCAAATGTGTAAAAGTATACTGAAAATGTGCATCAGTTCATCTCTATATTAAAGTCATTCCCTACAGGGTATATTTTGGGGCAAGTAAATCCTGATCTATATTGACTCATTGCCTTGCCAAGGCCAAATACATTTTACTGTGTACATCATCAGTCTTTTGCAGAACCAGGGTTGTATACACTCTATACCATATGATATCTCACTTCTGAGTTCTTTGAAACTTAGGTGATTTGGTTGAGAATGTGAAATCTATAAGGCTGCTGTACACTATATTAAAATTGATGTTAAAGCAAAAACTTGATGTTAATGACAAAATATATTTTGTCAATTTCTTTGTCCCTAACCTAAAGACACTAACAAAAGTAACTTTAGAGTGAAGTTACTATTTGTGCAGTTCATAGCGTCATTAAATATGAAATAACATGTTCAGTTATCAAACCATGTACCTACAGACCCACTCCACTCCTTTGTTTAGCTTCCAAACAACTTTAATATCTATATTGCTTATGGTTCTACAGTTAGAATCTAACAGACATTGTTCTCAAAGAGTTTCTGGCTTCAAATAGATTTATACTGCATGCTTTAGCCAATGACTTATTTGATGAGGTGATAGAAAAGGCTTCTTCTGGTAGCTCTCCCATGCAGCTTATTCTTTGTGTTAGCAGTACTGTGCTCTAGATCCCTGGACAACTGTTTAACTGTTAACTAAACTTTTTCACAGATTTCTAAGTACATTTGTTATCCAGACACTTTTATAGAGCGCCCTTTTTTCATTTTTTTAATCAGATAAACTGAGTACTCGCTGAAAGTAGACGCAACACATCCAGAGAGATTAGTATTTCTTTTTACTGTGAAGTTGTCTCCATCTAAAAAAAAAAAATTGAAAAGTGAATCAACATTTTTGGAAGATTATTCTTCACTGTGCTACAACACCGATGCATATATGCACAAATATTAATAATTGGGTGAAATTTACTAAAGGCAAAAATTTGTTTTTTACTTTTTTGCCTGTTTTTCACCATGAAAATGGGTGAAAAGGTACAAAAATTACATTTTCGACCTTTTTGCTCCCATTTTTTACCAGTTTTTAGCTATTTTTCACCCAATTTTCATCCAAAGAATGCCTGAAAAACAGGCTAAAAGGAGGAAAACTTAATTTTTGACCTTTTTTGTCTGTTTTTGTGGCAAAAAAAAACCAGCTAAAGACAGGCAAAAAAATTTGAAAAAAGTCATTTTCAACTTTAGTAATTTTCACCTTAAATGTACTGCTTGATTCAATGTAAAAGTGAAGAAACTAATTTAAAATAAACATTTGTGAACTGGACCTGTACCTGTATATGAAATGGCAATGTATTCTAAAAAGTCTAACTTACCAAGGTTCTCAAAGCTCAATGGGAAATAAATACCTTTAAAGAATCCTTGAAGTCCAAGCTATTTACATGTTCCTTCTTATACACAAGATAGAATAAGTTTGTTTGGAAAACACTAGTTTAAAAGCCTAGATGCATGCCTTTCATTTTTGTGGAAGAAGAGCAAGAAGGTAGAATCATTGCTTTTAGTCAAAGCTAATGTGTTTGTAATGAAAGTTAATTAACTAAAGGCTGAAACCTGTCTCTTAGAATCCATTGCAGATCTGTGATTAAAAGAAATTTACAAGTTCCCTTCTTCACTGTTTACAGTGTAATGCATGAAGTCGACAAATCCCCACTGTACAAGTGATTGGCAGGCAGTGGTTTCCAATTCATTTTTTTCAAGGTTGGAAGTCGGCAATATTAAAGAGCTTATGAGTAAATATTTGCATACTAGACACAAAGTACATTTGTATGTTCGTCTAATTTGCCTTTACTGGACATTATATTGGCCAATTGTTTTATACTGGAAGTAATGTCATTTGATTGTTGGTTGTTACACTAAGTTAACCAGCGTCACAACCACTTGTATGAGATGATTAGTTCTAATGCTGGCTAAGTCAAGCAAGACTTCTATGATATATAATAACATTGTAGCGCCCAGGGCCACTAAATCGGAGCGTATGGATTATAGTTAATTTTTTTTATTAAGAAAGAAACATGACCAACCTCTGTTCATACAGTTTAATACAGTAGCTATGAAGGGATTTCTGAGAGGAATAATAATAATAATTTATGTCCAAGTAGGAAAAAAAATCTATCCCTAAATTCTGCTTCTACATATGGTATAATTTTTCTTTAAATGACTTGAACAGTAGGCAGATATCTTTTTGTATTCACTGCTTTGTCTGTAATCCCTCTTTCCTGGCAGTAGTTGATATGATAGTAAAAAATAAAGGATCTTTTCTCTAATTCTACAGTAGCTCATCCTCAAAGATCTAAGGTTACATGCATGGAAATAACTTTTAAAGGTAACATGAAATGTATTACTCCATGAAGGCAAAAGATGTATCTATAACATGTTAAAAAATGAAAGTATATCTCCCTTTTTATTATTTCAAAATTTGGCTAGTATATACCTTTAACTGCAGACTGTTTATGCATCTTGACTTGCAGACAACTACTGCTATCATCAGCAATAGGGAAGATTTAGATTCTAGGTTGGTTTTAAGGACATGGAAGTTATGTTTTATTTCCAAGGTAGATTTGCCAGTAAACAGTAATTCTTCTGTTCTGCTAGTGCTCAGAGCATTCTGTGTTTTTTTTTCTGTGGTGTCCAGATGTTTCCTAGTTTTAGTATTTTAGTATAATGATATCCATATCCTTTAAAAATATTAAATCAATTGCAAAAAAAAAATAAAATGTTTAGAGGAAAAATGCTATTTCAAATAATTGAATATAGAACTGTAACTCCACGCACACAAATCGAGTTGTCCTAAAGCATTTATTGACCCGTTATCCCAAGTGTAAAGATTAGTAAATGATCGAGTTGTTTTAGTTATGTTTTTGTAAGTCGTGTCTACTTTTGTAATAATGTGGATTAGGTTTGTTTGTTTTTTAGTTATTTTTGGATAATACATTCATAAAACAACGTGTTACATTTGTTATCAGTCTTGGAGCACAGAGTGATATATGGAAGGTACAAATCATTCACAGTTACCAATTAGCAGTATCTTTTCCACACTATTAACAAAGTTGAAAATCAGATTTGACCATTGAAGCCATTTCCAAAATCCAATAAAAAGCATCACCTTAATTTCAATGGCGATCATGGAAAAATAACCAAATGACTTTAGGCAAAGAGGTGGTTTTGACCAGTTATCTGTTGGATGCATTTTGGCAGTGTTTTTTTGTGTGTTTAGATGCTAGCTTCATCACCAGTGTCAAAATGCCCCATGTGACCTTGCCCTTAAAGTGGTCCAAAACAATGAACACACAGATTACACAAATTACAGATGTTAAATTTTAATACATAAAACATACTGATATTTACTAAGGTGTTTTTGCCCATTTTTTAATGTTTTTTGCCCAATATTTTCATTTATTTTTTTTTTGCCACAACCAGGCAAATAATTGTATTATTACAAAAATGAACAAATCAGGTGAAAAACGGACAAAAAAATCAGTTATCAATGTCATAATATTTCATAGTATATGCATTCACTAATAGAGGCATGTACTCATACACAACAGGGTGCTTTCTCTAAACTATCACAAGAGCCAATAATTCATAAAACACAAAGCAATATCTCATAAACAAAGCAAACATTTTATGAGTAATGACATTAATATGACTTGCAGACAAATGGATCTAGAATCATAAGCTATAGTGAAATATGAGTTACAAACTTAATGAATAGTAAAATTACTAGCTGTACCCGAGAGGACCTCAATACATTAGAATTACTTTGAATTCCAAGATATGAAAATAACACGCAAGCTGCATACATTGTGGTGAGCAAATGTGTTGTATGTTAAGATTTATAAATCAATTAAATATTCATGAGCACATCAGACATGTCGTAATAGCAGGGTTCAAATTATTGTAAGCTGATTTCATTTAAATGAAATATTCATTGCTAAATGTTTTTTTATACCTGTCTTATTTTTTTTCTTTCTCATTGTATAACTTAATATTTCTTTTTGTTGACCTGTGACTCTATCATACAGATCTGCCTACCACCTACAAAGGCACAGTCATCATTGACTGGAAACCCTTGCTACTTCATTTTTATAGAGTTCCGACAGCAGCGGCTTCCACCATTTGTGCGCTATTCCCTTACGGTGTTCTCCTCTTTTCTACTTCCTGTTTGCTACCTCTTTTCTGTTTTTTTGTCTAAATGAGCAATAATTATTTCACTGGTAGATCAGGAGAGAAAAAAACATTTAGACAGTAAGCTCTACGGAGAAGGGACCTCAAACCTTTTGCGTCAACCTCAACATAGCAGTTAAAGAGATGTATCCTTGTGATTTTATACTGTATTGTTTAATGAAATTTCCCATGTCTGTATTTTATTTTCATTCTGAACTATACAGCACTGTGTATGTTTGTGGCGCTATATAAATAAAATTATACATACATACATGCATACATGACAACCACATTTTAAGCCATACAAAGGAAATTAATGCATTAGTACGTATTCACTCCTCCTTTATGTTTTCCATGTAGACTGGCAAATGAGTTTTCATAATCGTCTTAATTATATGGAGGAAAATGTACCCCTTTTTGTAATTTATAAGGATATTAATAGACACAGAGGAGTTCCATGACCATATAAAAGCACTAGGCCACACCAAGTGCTTTTAAACAGGGCATGGAACTCCAAGGTGATTTTTAATATTCTTATAAACTGGGCATAATATCTTTTAATGCATAGTTCACAGAGGAAATGCATGGAACTTCCTGTAACAATATAATCATCTCCAAGCCATTTCTCTTAAATGCTTCTGCATCCCTCAAACCACCACTGTACCTTCCAGTGAGTAAAAACTTCAAAGAGGATCATGGGATTTGTAGTCATACATGTTTTGCAACATTATTACAGGGATGAAAACAATTTTCTGTGATATGACAAAAGGAGGAGTTAACTAAGACATCTCTCTACGTCTGATTCTGTCTTGTGACTAAATACCTTACAATGCATCATGGGGACCTATTAATGTCTATTAATATTCTTATAATATAAAATGAGAAAAACCAGTTGGTGATAATCTGTAGAAATTGTGTCGATTATTGCCTGCATTTCTCATGATTCGTTGTAAGGTATTTTGTCACAAGACAGAATTAGTTGTAGACAGAAGCCTTAGTTAACTCCTCTTTTTGTCATTATATCACATAGCATTGTTTGTAGCCCTGTAATAATGCATGATTACAAATCCCATCATACCATTACTCGCTAGAAGGGTATAGAGGCAATCTGAGAGGCAGTTAATGGATGCAGAGGCAGTTATGGAAAGTGGCTTGAAGAAAATAGACCATCCATGTGTTTTGAAATTATGTGTTTCAACATGAAGAGTTATGGTTGCTTTAAGTTCTAAGTATATATAATATAATATTCTATAATTATATATAGTATAGTTCTAATGTCAAAACTAGCTGTTTATAAGGTTATAATTTACAAGAAGTTCCATACACTTCCTGTGTGTACTGTATATTATATAAAATTATTTTAGTTGACTATATTGTGGAATCCTATTATATTTCTTTAGTAATCCCATATTTATTTAGATAACTCATTTTATGAGCCAGTGAAGGTCAAATGCGCTTTTCTACATTTGGAAAATCATTCAAAACCTTTTCTGAAAAAAAAAAAAATGTATTATTTGTTAATTATTTATTTGGACAAATGTTATCATTTTATTGCAAATCATTATTAATCATTGTAATACATGTTCTGTCAATGTACTTTTTTTTTTGTAATATTCTGTATTTTACACTTATGTTAAGAATCAGATGCTTTAATAATACCTCAATAACTAGAATTTCCCCATGCGACATTCAGTTGTTTGTCACAAACCAAGCCTTTAAAGTTGTGTCTAATGAAAGTTAGATAAGATCTACTATTAAAACTTTGGCTGAGTAACACTAATCCCAATAGCATTTCCACACAACTGCAGACCATTTGTTAACCAGCTGTGTCATTTAGTAGATTTTCTCAATGACAGATTGAATCTCTTAGTAAGTATGTTTTAAACACAGAAAATGTAATTACACTTGAAATACATTATCTATTGATCATTTTGGGGATGCACAAGTGAATCAACCAGAGCACACCTGATTTCTTGCTCACAGGTGTCCAATAGGAAAAAGACCCTCTAAGGAAAGGTACTGAGTTGAATTGAAGGCCCAATTTTATACATTTCCCCTAAAGTGTCTGTTGTGGCACTGCAGGCACACTCTGGATCCTCTTACCGCAGTGGGTACACTAGAACATTTTAGAATGTTAACATAGACCGTTCATAGAAATGAAAAAACACTCACATTTAAAATAGTGTTCATGCTCCTTTAAAGAGTGATGAAACCGGATAGTGAACTCATCACTCTTTAAAGGAGCATGAACACTATTTTAAATGTGAGTGTTTTTTCATTTCTATGAACGGTCTATGTTAACAATCTACACTATTCTAGTACTTTTTATTTTGACGTATCGTGTATCTGGGAATATTGCTGCACAGAAGTCCATACAGACACAATTTCTTAAAGGCATCGTGCAAGAGGGAATTCTGTGAGTGCATTTTATTACTATTATCCCTACAAATATAATTTAAAGATAATACGCTATTTGAGATTTTCTATCGCCAGGGCAGCACAGATTCTCGGGTCTTTTGGACTTTGAGTAACCAATGTCGATTGGGTAACTCAAAAATTCTAAGAGATGACACTATAACAGAAAACCATAAACAAAACTCATACATAGACCTATTGCATTCTGTATTCTGTTTTTCCACATCCTTCTTAATAAAGACAACCAGTAAATTGAGTTCTTTACTGTAGAGCGCAATGAGTAACTTGCATCAAATATGTAATCAAAGGTTAGAATAACTGTTCTTCTTTGGTGTCCCTTAAGATTTATATAGCAATATCTCTATTTTCCACTGTGCATTGTTTTTTTTCTTCTTTTAATTGCATTTAAAGTCTCTTGTTTTCTTCTGTTATAATTACAGTGACACCAGGGAGAAATTAAAAGCATCTGCAGAAATGTGCAAATGATACAACTCATATATAGGCTTTCTGAATGCTGCTTAAATTGGGACACATGGGATTCCTTAGGATGAATCGTATAAGCTTTGGTAAAGTAAAACCTTTAACAATTGGAATTAACATGAAAAAAAGCGATAGTATTAAATATCATCATTGCATTTAAACCTGTTCATCACATGTTTACATATCATAATAGGAACAGTAAATGTATTCCAGGTGATGACCATTTCCTGAATACATTTAGTCTATTATAATATAAATTCTGAAATATTATGTATTAAAGTAATTTGGGGTAGTTAAAGGGCCATTAACATCCAAAAAAAAAAAAAAAAAGAATTTGGATTGACATGGTCTTTAATCCCACATAGTATGTATATCTTTGTGCCTCTGTTTACATTCATTTTTTTTTTTATCTGGCCAGTAAACTAGACTGCACTATGTTCTGTTCTCTTCTATAGAACTTTAGGTATACAGCAGTTTCTTGCCCTTAAGTTGCCCAGTGCAACACACTGCCCTCACCTATCTGACACATGCACTACTTGTACATACATTTAAAGAGTATGAAAAGTTTGAATAAAACATTATTTCTATTTGACATGTATACATATAGAAATCCAACTTATCCATTAAAATGTAAAAATGATTTTGGGATCAGTAGTATTTGCATCTTGTTTAAATAGCCCTGCTCCCCCAGCCATTCTGTGTATAAGCTCTTCCTGTATAGTGTCAATAATCCCTGCCTACTGAATGACATCACTCACTATTCAGAGAGCACAGTCTTGTGTGGAATACCTTCCCTTCTCCTTACCTAAGAATCTTGTTCCTAGCCCTGTGCATATGCAGATTAAAGCTGTTCGACCACCTCTGTGGTTGGCTGTGGAGAGAGGAAGTCAGGGAAAGGAGGCGGTGTGGCTACACACACACGGGAACTCATTCACAGAGACAAAGCAGTTACAGGGGGATATTGAGCCCTGCTGCATTAAGAGGTGAGTCAGGAGTTTCTTAATTGCTATTTTTCTTGTCAATGGGTAAATGGGGGTTTCTTTATAGACAGGGTTTACATACCCTTTAATGCAGGTAGTAGGGAAGGAGGTGTGGCAGGAAACACACAAGTCAGAGCAGCAGGCAAGTGGGTGAGCAAGTGCTGCCAGCAACTGTAGGCTCAGCATTTTATGCGCTTGCCTGCTATACATGCACCATAAAAAGGGCTGTCTAGATAATACACGTTCATGAAGTACCATGTAAAGCCCAGCTAATAAAATAGGTGCATACTGCAAAAAAAGTAACACCACAAAATGGTTATTTTCCTTTTCTGGTAAACCGCCCATTTAAAATTTTAGTCTTTTGCATGAATGATTAATATTGCCGGAATATATATTTGAGAAAAATCAACAAGCCTCTGCAAGATAAGGTGAGAGCTGCAGTTGCAAGTAGTTAGTTGCAAACTAATTATCCTCACTAATTAACTGGTGTTTTTCCAATGGCACAGGAGGGAGACAGAATGAAAGCAGCATGCCAAAACTTGTCAACCCTTGTTAGTATATGTCAACTGGTTCACTAGGGTTTGATAATATTTGTTTAATGGCTTGCACAAACAGCTGTTGTTTCCTAAAATAACATTTTAGTGTATTGTTTCACATTATTACCTATTATAATAATACTATTTATTATATATATATATATATATATACATAAATGGGCAATATACTTTGTTTTAATAACATGTTTACATAGTTCAGACCATTGAATCCTATTAGTAGTGATACCTCCAGCCCTGGCCATCAAACCTTGTCATTTCATTGTTTGCCTCAGAGGGAAATGAAAAATCAAATGATTTGAGCTGAGGTGGAAAAGACTATCCACGTTAGAGTCCACTAAAAAGGGGAAGTTAACCTAACTAAGTGGGGTAAGGACAAAACAATACTGTAGATATTAAACTTAAACATCAACAATAAAGAAAATGTAACATTTGTGAAGGAATTAGATAATTAGCTAGTGAACTGCTCCTTAGCTGCTCCTCTGGTTGATTCAATCTTCTCCTTCTCTGCATAGCCAAATGTCACCTTGCAGCCTTACAGTGGCTATAGAAGGACACCAGAAACATGTAAATGTGTTTGCTTTTTCTATTTTTGAAAAAATTCCAAATCAAAATGCAAAATCAAAACCCATGTCAAAGTCGAAAAAGTAAAACAGAGCAATAAAATTAGAACCAAAATCAAAATTAAAAGGGCTGCACACATCCCTATTAAAATTCCATCTACAGAAATTAAAGATAAACTAAACCACCATTATAATCATTGTTCTACTTAAGTTTATTTTCTGGGAAGGTGATCTGCTGCAGCAGCCAATTCCAAGGTGCATCATGATGTTTAAGCTTCTTCAACGATTTAGCTGTGAATGCTCAGAAGCAATCAGTGCCCTTGGGCACAGGCAAGAGGAGGGAAAATAATTTAAAAGATGGAAATATGTACTGCTTGCACTAAAAATCAGTTGGGTCTGGATATCTTGGCTTTTCTATGTTAGACTAATCTATGCAATTCTTCTAAGCCTTTAGTGTCCCTTTAACTACTGTATCTAGGGATGCAGATAAAGAGGTATAGTAAAAGCATACTGAATAGTCAGCATAAAGAGGATCAATATTTATATAAGATAAGAACAGATGATGCAGTCCCTGCTTTTCTAGGCAGTTACTGTATATTCATGACTGAGTTAAAATTATGAATTCAACAGCAACTTTTTTTTAAATGTATACAATTTTCTATAAAAAGCAATGATGTCATAATTAATGATCTTGGACAAACGACTATGATACCATTACACAAATGTTTTCTTAATTGATGATGTTAAACTGAATATGAAGAAAGTGTCAAGTGCCATACTAGCAATATAAACTGGTAGTTACGATAATAGAATACCCATTATACGTAGAGCAGCTGCCTTACATCAGTCGAGTTCACACTGCTGTAGTTTTAGAAGGTTCATATTTTTTGCAAATGGTGAACTCATTTACTAATTAACAAGACAAAAATCTCTTTGGGTGCAATTTAACTAATATGGAGCACTACGATGAACTGCAATATTCAGCTGCCCTTTCATCTACAATTATTTGAATACATTTCCAATATAATGTGTCGTACTGTCTGTGTGGAATTAGGGCATATTTCTGCTGTTAAATTTGATGTGGAATACAGCAGGCCAAACAGATTTGAGATTCCCTAAGCTGTGGCTGCCTGGATCAATTAGAATTCTTAATGAACCGTAACAGAAGGAGAAAAAAAAAATTACTATAAGGTCACTCAGATATTACAAAGAATATGTCATGGTCATTTCCAGTGCTACGATACTGATAGACAACAACATTCAATATCCTTAAAACTGATATTAATAGTGTTGATATTAAAAGACATATTATATGCATGTGTTTCCTAACATTTCTACAATTATATAGTTTAATATATAATTAGGAGAACTACCTGTTTCTCTCTTTAGAGGAAATGTCTACATAGATTTTGAATTTGTTGAAACATAATTCCCCTGGGAGTAAGCAGGGCACCAACTGAGCTGATCCCTCAACAACTTAACGTCATATTTCTGTAGTATATAAATTCTTCCTGGGTCTGAGATGGCTGTAATATTGGGTACTTTAGCACAAGTTTTTTCACTGGAGAACTGTGAAATCTCCCTTGAGTTTAATCCACAAAACAATGAGAAAGAAGAAAACCAGCCAACATCGCTGTACTGCAACCCTTTATTGGGTTTTCAAGTGCAATATACACTACATGTTTCAGGCTTCCTGACCTTTACCAGCATTGGCTGGTTTCCTTCTTTCTCATTGTTTTGTGGATTAAGGTCATAGTTATCAAAGTTCAAATTGTCCCATGGATGCTTCAAATTTACCACTAGAAATATTCAGAAAAGATCATTTCTTTCCACGGAAATCCCATGGTACTATGCTAACCACGTATTTATGCACCACTTTATTTCTATTCACTGCAAGTATGACAGCAATTTGGGCATTCATCATGTGCTGAAGTGACTATTCACTCAAGGTGAACTGGTGTGAATAAGCAGAATCAACTTGTCAAAATGAAAGTGACAAATTGGGGGCTTACAACAGGGTTCGTGTTACTATTCTGGGGACATTTCACACAGAAGGCTAGGGAAAAAGTGGTGGTCAAATGTAGCATGAGCTATGAATTGTGTGTCATTGAAATAGATGTCAAATAAAAATTGTTGGAATTTATACTACTATTCTTTGACAATGGCAGCCACCAAAATGCTGGCAATGCTCTTTTTCATGATCATTTATGTCTATTGCCAGTATATCATAAATATCTTAGAAAAGGATAGTTATAGTCACATTGTCCATGTAAATATGAAATGATTTTGCTACAATACATTCAATGATAGCCCCTGACTATGCTCATAAAGTATTGAGAACATTGCCTTCACCAGTCCCTAAACCAGGTAAGGAAATCACAAGGTGGGGTTGTAAGTATTTCCTTTTAGCACTGCAAGGAATTGTCATTCAAATATAATATTCACAATACCAACAAATGTACACATGTTTACACATGGTTTTAACACATGTTTACAGCTCAGCAAATATAATTATACCTCAGAACAAAGACATGGGTTCCAGTAAGAGTCTTTTAGGATGCAATCCTTTGGAGAAACTGTTAACCTAGATGTTGGGAAGCCCTTGGTGAAAGTTGGATGTGCACCACACTCTCTGGGTACTAGCCTTTCATTAACTCCTGTTAGGCTAGTTTCTACACCCTAAAATAAGCCTTGTGCAATCAACTCTGCCTACAACATAGGTTGTCCTGATCTCTAGTCTTTTTGACAATGCCTGGTGATACCATTTCCCCTGATGTCCTCATTTTTACCCTGTGGACTCTAAGAAGACACTCTGATCCCATAGTTAATCTAGTAGGTTCCCCTACCAACTGGGTTCCCCTTTGCCAAATGCTTTATACTGTGAAACTTGTCAGCGCTCATTGCATCCTGACATCACCTGATCTCAGAATCTGACCCATTAATAAATAAATTCTGAGAAATCGATAAGAAAAATACCAAAAAGTGCCACTGCGTAGCAGCAGAGCTAAATTAAATAGTGGTCTATTAATGCAGATACTTAACAAAGAGGCCAGGTAAAAGACAACAAAATTTGTCTCTAATTTACTAATTCACAAAGGGATTAACAGACTAACAGTGACAGCATGAATATATTTCTGTTGAGTCTTGCTATGCAGCACTATCTTCTTGTTTTCAGTTAGGCTAGGTTCACACTAGCATATCGTGCGCAGCGTATTTATAAAAAATCTCTGGCGAAAATACGCCCGGAATAGACACCAGAGAAAATCCATAGAGAACAGTGCTGATGGAAGAGAAAAGTATTAATATTAGCATTCCATTGAAAGTGCATTGTGCTAGAATGCTACCTGCGCTATTTTTTTGAGCGTATGGAATGTGGCATATTTTATGTGACTAGATTAGTTTCAATAGGAATTTAACAGTTGCCGTCACACACAGCATAAAAATGTGCCGCATTGACTGACATTCACTCAGATTCATTTTGTAATAGCAAAAAAGGCAGCGAAAAAAACGCTTAGGAAAATTCACTATGAAATTGCGCAGGTAGTGTTTTAGTTTAATACGCTCTCAATGGAACGCTAATGTGAACACTTTTCTTCCATTAGCACTGTTCTCTACGGATTTTCTCTGGCGTCTATTCTGAGCGTATTTTTTTTTTTTTTTGTAAATACGCTGCGCACAATACGCTACTGTAAACCTAGCCTTAGGAAGTTATTCACTAAGGTGCAAATTCGACTGTCGAATTTGCAAACAGCGGATTCCCATAGTAA
>WMED01014907.1:0-13846 GCA_019650415.1 Pipa parva | reverse complement strand
CCATGGAAGAGGTAATTAGGAAAAGGGAAGGTGGTCGATCATCAAGATAGTATCCCCCTTCCAGCAGCATCCTAGGTCGCTGCCTACCCCACAGCCTGGTCATGTCTCTTTTAAACAGATTTGTGTGAAGGTAGCATTACTTTTTTTGTAATAGAGTTATTTAAGACAATATTTTAAATACTAAATACACACAGTTGCCTTAGCTATACTGAATTGATGTGAATTGTTTTTATTACATTTTACAATATTACAATTTTTGATAAAGAAGCCCCTCTATTTCACCACCAAGACCTCACATGGTGTGATATATATATATATATATATATATATATATATATATATATGCAGGATTAAAATATGTTCCAAAACAAGTTTACACAAGATTTTCTTACCATTTCCTAACTGTTTAGTAGTTTTTACAACACTCTATATACCCCAGTCTAATGTCACTGTCAGAGCTTTGTTGATATGGTTTTAAAGAGTGTTGATTACCCTACAATGTGGAAAACCAGGATAACTGCACAGATATACAAGGAAGGGGCATTTTAATAATAATTCAGGAAGTCCATACTTATCAATGGGATGGTTTAGTGCTAATGGCTTGCTGGTGTTCCTGACATAATCCAGGATGGGCCTGGGCAATATCTAGGCTATGATCAGCTCACTAGAAATTCCCCAAATCATATATACTATAATACATGCTCCCACGGAAAATCTGGCGTAACAATTCTACTAGAGACAGCATAATAGCATGAACAAATTGCATATCATTTGCATAATGAGGACTGGGACCTTCCGAGAGAGTCCATCTGTTACAGAAACATGTTGAAAAAATGGGTTTCCTGTTGCGATTTCCTGTTGTTTTTAGTGAAATTGGGCCTATTCTCTTTTGTAAACCTCTGTGATTGCTTGTCTAAAATATACTTACAGCTAGCTCTGCTACAAGTCTGTTGACTATGCCCCATCGTATTCAACTATATATATATATATATATATATATATATACTGTATATATTATTACATAGTTATTATATTATATAATTGTCATGGATCTCTCTGGGATTACTGTGACTTTACAGGATCCATCATGGGAAATGCAGTGAAGTGCAGGAGGACACACATCGGGCACAATGATACCAGATGCCACTAGAGGAGCTAAAGCAAACAGAACCCGTTACACCTCTGGAGGCATTGAGGTGTATTGAAACTGAAACAAGTGTGGGAAAGTGCAGGAACAAGAGGGTAGTGTATTCTCCTACCACACAAGAGTTGGCATGGGATAATGTTGAGTCACGGAGTCTAAAGAGCCTCTGGTCTTCACATTTAAACCCCCATAAGGGGGTGTAGCCTTTGCTGTGAGTAGACTCCCAGGTCGTAGCCCTCGGGTTAACTCCCCACTGGTGACAGCTGTCTGAAACACTTGAAGAGACTTCTGGTAGATACAGAAAATGAAGAATTACACAACTAACTGGGTCTTTTGGAACAATGTGGACCTTTAAAGCACGGAGCAGAGAAATGAAGCACTTAGAGCTGTCAATCAAAACCAATGCAGAAACAGACCTGAAGATATTCCGGAAGGCTGGGTTGCAAAGCTGACACTCAAAAGGGCCCACAGTGGGATCTGAATATGATGTCAACATGATGTCAGAGGCAGTCGATTGACTGCATACCCAGAAGCACTAGGGAGGAATGGAGCCCCTGGCTCCTGTCGACATAGAAAGAACCGACAGTGCCAGAATGCAAGGAGGGAACAAGAGAGGTATCTTTCCACTGTAAAATGACACTCGAATGCTGTTTAAATAAATTAGACTGGTCAAAGCACCCAGACTACTGAAACTGAAGTCATTCTTTAAGAAATAACAGTGAGAGAAAGGAGAAGCACTGGGACACTGAGGCAATGGAAGTTATTACTAAATTCTCTGTAGTTCATAGCTCTTTCAAGAAGAAACTTCTTTATCACTGTCACTAAATTAACACCACTCTCCGAAATTGCCTCTGCTTTCTATACACGGCGTATAATGTAAAGCAACAAAGGCCACACACCTTCAGTTTCTTCTACACAAGAATGAAAAGGAGAAGCAGTTCTGTACATTTTATTCTCCTTGTTATCATTCAGCATGGAAACAAAATGAACAATTTGTCCAAAGAAAAGAATGTGATCTTCATTTGATCTGAGGCCTTGCTTTATGGCGTTCGTTAAACAGCGCTTTGATTTTTCTAATACCATTAATAAGACAGTTCCAGCTCTTCTAAACTTCATAAATTAGCATCCGGGTGCCAGTCAAGTAAGTATTATTTCTGCAGAAATCTAAGTGGAAATGATAGATCCACATTCTGTAATGCGGGTAATACCAAGATGATATTTATCACTACCTGTCTTGTTACCTCTTCCTCATTTCAAATGAATGGGGCACTGTCAGGAAATCAAATAAATTCGCCAGATATTAGAGAATGTTAAACGCAAGATTTTCACAAGTTGATATTTTTTTTTTTTAGAATCAGACAGGGATGGTTTTGTCCTATTCTTGAAAGCTGGTTTCCTAATGTAAACATGAGCCGTTGAGATATCCTGTTGTGTTAACAGTAGTTTCTACATAGTCTGCCTACAAAAATGTACTGTCTTATTTTTAGTTATCCTAGCCACTGTGTTAAAATTCTTATGCAAAAAAAATAATTTCTATTTCAAATGAAAATGCCAGCTCTAATGCATCTGTAGCTTTTATAACCTTTAATATTTTCTTACAAGGTTCTTCGGTATTCTTTCTCTCTAACGGAATCAAATTTCTCTCTCTACGGTAGAAAAAAAAATCGGGCAAGGCACTGATTGGAGAGCTCATTATTAAATCATACAGCAAGACTGTTTCACAATGGAAAATATGTCAGGAGGATGAAGAAGCACAATTAGGAATCTTCAATCACAGATTGGAATGAAATGTCTTCTTCAGCAGCTGGTTTAACCCACTAGTAGTTAAACCTTTACAGACAACTAGTAAAGTCACTGTTCCAATCACTAACTAGTTAAGAGGAAAGCAACAGCAAATATGCTACGTATTTATTTGTAACTGTCATGGACTGAGAGCAGATCCTCTGTACCAGTGTACGGTTTAGCATAGGTTCACTACGAGATGTGGAGTCTAAGAGACCTTTGGTCTTCACCTTTAAACCTAGGCATGGAGGTATTGGGCTTTAAGGCAAGAAACCCACAGGTCAAGGTCCTTGAGTTGACCCCCTGTAATTGGTAGCTGCCAGGCAGTGTAAAACAGATGAATTGTCTGACATGAATGGAAGGCTGCTAGCCTGTGATTTCAGGGATCTGATTGGAGGAGCTATAATGTCAATCATCATTTAGCCCCACCCAACCCGACTCAGAAATAAAAGGCAGGCTGACAGGGAATATGACAGAGAGATATGCTTAATAAAGGTACATTGTTTTTAAAATACATATATATTTACAAAAACATTTATTTCATTAGCAGAACCTAAATTAAAAGCGCCACAATACAAAGACTCAAACAGCTGTAAAATTTCCCGTTAGTTGATGATGATGATTATTATTTTGTACCTTTGCTATGATCATAATGAAGGATCTTGCTATAACCGGATACGATGACATCCAGATGAAGGCAATAGTTTTCCATCTGTAACTCAAATGTGCATTTAGATGTAGGTGTTACTCAAATCATCTCAAAAACTGGAAGGGCAATGAAACAGCCAATGAAATCTGAAGCTTTGTAGATAAAGCTACCTACACATGCTCAAATTTGGTTGCTCTAGTTTAGATCAAATTAGATATTAGTCTCTGCGTGTATAGGCAGTCATTCCAAATGATCAACCTTTGATCTTATTGGATCACAGCTGATTGTTCTGCCCTAAAGAACTGTCCAGTAGACACCTACTATTGGGAAGGGTGTGAAATTCTTTGAATATACCACCTATTATTGAGGGGAGCTCTGCTGATCGTTACACAAATAGCAATTTTGTTAATATTCAGTCTTCTGGGGCAAGTAAAGGTAATGCTTGCCTAGTGCTGTGTGTAGCTATTATAACATCCGGGTTTAAATCCTGTGTTTTTCAATTGTTACTCATTGAAGCGCTTCTAACCTTATGATTGGGAATCTATCCTTGGCAGCCAATTAGACAAATACACAGAGCTAAAAACGAATATCTCTATTTCACATTTATTATATATACTGATTTTATATTCTGAACCGAGAACAAAAAACTGTTTTGTTTTTTTTATACAGGGGGATATCTGTGCCTGAAATATACCGTAATCCATGTGAAATGCAATGTAAAATGAGTACAGGTACATTTACTGCAAGTGTGAAGCTCCCGGTCCATGCTATATCTGGTCAGCGAGGAGTAATTACCTTGCTGTCAAAAAAAACAAGTCCAGATGTCCCCTGTTAAGACGCCTTTAGCTTTGTGTTAGAATTGCCAGTGCCCGGATAGCGCCACTGTCTTCTGACTTTTTACTTTAACTATGCTAATTGGCTTTGCTGGAAAACCAACATCCAATTAAAGCTTTGTGGGAATCTTCAAAGTTGTAGCTTGGAACCCAGCGGTTCAGTCACTGAGCGAGCTTTCCACCAACCCCCTCGGCTATGATTGGATTAAAATAAAACAGTTGAATTTCTTCTTTGAAAGCAGCTTGTTGGTTTTTTTTTTTCCAGTGCATTTTGTCTTCATTAGTTAGTATGAAATATATTAGAGCTTTCTCAAGGATTGGCAATGCCCTACCCTGGGGATTGTGCGTAGAAAAAGTCTAGGTACAAAAAGGACAACTATACTGAGCTCCATTCATTTTTGGACGTAAGCTCAATAAAAGTATTAAAACAAACTTCTATTTACAGAAATGTGTCTGATCATTCTGCATTTCACATTTTGCTTTTGGCCAAGTATACATATTTGTCCTCAGGCTGATGTGATATTTTATATAATTAGTGACAGCAACGAGCTACATATTCCTAACAATGGGACATGCTGGGTTTTTTTTAAACTCATAGCGTTAATGAATAACTATCCTCCATCTGTCAGGTTTGTTTTAAGATCAGCGTTTATGTCATAATCATCGCCTGTTATTTTAGAGAAGGTTCTGTAAATCTGAACGTTTTTACCAAAGTTGTAACTATTCGTCACAACTATTTCATCATAAGCCAGGCAATAATTTGTGATTACTGAGAAAGACAAAAACTCTTGCAAATGTGCAAATTTGTGCAATAAAAACAATCCTTTACGAATCATTAATTAATAGGAGTGTTAATTAGATAGAAAGGATCCTTATCACAACCTCAAGACCATGGGTGAAATTTCTTAAAATCGAAAATCGCGATATCGAATGATTTTTACCAATATCACAATATTGAAATTCAAACAAAACAATGAAACCATTGATTTCAATGGCAAAAATCCATAATATCACTGGAAAATTCGATACTGCGATATTGATAATATCGATATCGTGATATTGGTAAAAAATCATTCGATATCGCGATTTTGTTAATATTTTCGATTTTAATAAATTTCGCCCATGTATGTCACAAATAAAAATGGAAAAAACATAACAAGCTTTAAGTGATAGACCAGACCTCAGGAACAAAAAATAAAAGTAGAGGGTGGTGCGCCAATGATATGATTTACCTGGCGGTACATAATGGGGCTTATTAATAAAGGTCACAGTCTTAGGCCCTTATTCATCAATGTGCGAAGTGAGCCGTGATGTGTTCGACTCACTTCGCACATTGTATTATGCGCATGCTGATGTCCTGTGCGCGGACATCAGCATGCGCATTAAAGGGATTCCCCTCCCGGCGAGAGCACTCGAGTCTCCTCACCGGGTGGGGAATCCCTTTAATGCGCATGCTGGTGTCCGCGCACAGGACATCAGCATGCGCATAATACAATGTGCGAAGTGAATCGAACACATCGCGGTTCACTTCGCACATTGGTGAATAAGAGCCTTAGTTTTTAGTCCAAACTTGCATTCACTTTGCATTTACCCATCTCTGCAAATTCAGCAAACTCCGTGATGTGGCAAATTTGTGACCAATTCAGATACTTTAAGACCTTCAATTTTTCTTTTCTGATTTAAAATTCTAGCTATGCTTTTTGTGTAACAATGTATTTGAATGTATCTTCCCGAAACCCACCATGAATGCATTTTTTAATAGAGTATATAACATCTATATATATAAAATATTTAGGGGGTTATTCACTAAGGTATGAATTCGACTGTCGAATTTGCAAACAGCGGATTCCTCATAGCAAATCCGCTACAATTTTCCCATAATAAAGTCGCAACTGCGACAATATTCTCATTATAAAGATGCGATTGCGACAGTAGCAGCATATTGTGACTGTCTTTATTTGGCGAATTCGCACTTATACGTAACAATTTGGACTTTAGTGAATAACCCCCTTAATTACCTTGGTAAACACCAGCTTCCACTTCTGTCAATTGTGCATTTTACTACAGGAAAACGAATGCTTACCTATATTCTCATGGTAGAGCATAATAACTGCCGCTATCGGGTACCATAAATGAAATCTAAACAGTTACGATAAGATTTGCTTTTTTCTTTGCTTTTTTTTTCACTTTTCTTGCTATTCTCCCTACTTTATTTGGATAAAATCACTTCTGCATAGCATTCAAGCATAACGATGGTGGTGGGGGGGGGGTTGTTAGACATTATGTTTAAGCACAGAAACAAAGACATGAATGTTAAGGAGTTTAAACCAATTACCATGACAACTGAATGCAGCGTAGTTATTTTAGAAGAAACTCTATGTCTGGGGCCTTTAGTGCTGGATGCTTTATCCAGCTGTTCCGTGATGTGAAAAGGATCAAAGCAGATGGAAGAAAATCTGAGAC
Organism: Pipa parva; assembly: GCA_019650415.1. Classification (NCBI taxonomy): domain Eukaryota; kingdom Metazoa; phylum Chordata; class Amphibia; order Anura; family Pipidae; genus Pipa; species Pipa parva. The sequence continues at coordinate 6,975 of WMED01014907.1, read as the reverse complement.
TCTACGCTTCTATAGGTCAGTAAAAAGTAGTGAGTATTTAGACGCTGCCTCGTAGCAGATGCCGATCCAGTAAACACTTCTGTTACATCTTATAAAAACAAAAGATTGAAATTAATAATAAATGCGTGTTTCCATTGCGGAAAAAGACATTGAAGAGAGTTCTTTACACTTTGTCCACAAGTGAGCCCCTGGCCCGGCAGATAATAAAATGGTCGAGGTTAAACAGCGGGATCAGATCATGTGTTACAAAGCTTGGCTGACAATAAAAAAAAGACAATTAATAACAATTATCCTCAAGGCTCGTAATAAACCTGTATCGACATTGCTGATAGTTGTGAACTCTTAGTTAAAGTGCAACAAAATTCAGAAGTGGGTCATGTCATGTCATAGGTCATGTTGTCACTTCTTCCCAGTCACCATTGTCACTTTTGAACGAATAGTTACAATACGCAACACTGGAGCCCTGTCATCAACCCCTCAATTTGCCGCTCTGATCTGGCGAAGGCAAACAGGTGAATTCGCAGCACTACGCCTTACAAAATCTAGTCCTTTCGACAGTCTCTGTCGCATGCTGAATATCAGAATCACCTGTGCGCATGCACGCAAATCGCTGTGAAAAACTCTGTAAGTCTGCGACTGTCATAACTGTCCGAATTGGTCACAAATTCATCACATCGCAGAGTTTGTTAACTAAGTGGGGCTAGAGAAGTTGCGAAAGGACGTGAATTCAGGCATTTACCCGACAGTTCACCCTTTAATGAATAAACTCCCTTTAAATCTTTCCACTAAATTCAATAACTGCTCTTTAGGCTCATGGTTTACTAAATGCTCCCTATAGTGTCCCCATGATCTTCTACTGTCACTTCTGTCTATGACCTTCTCTAACATTAAACTTTGAGACTCCTGACAACACTGCGTCAATCAATGTCTTTGAAAACGACCCTCTTTAAAAGATTTAAAAACTTTGCTGAAGATTTATTTGTTCAAAAAAAAAAAAATCTGCTTTCCCAGTCTTCTTATATGAAGATCGAATCCTTCAGCTAGTGTTCCAGTTCTCACCTTTTCAGTATTCTCAACTTTATTTCACTTAACCTCACACCATTCCACCCTTGTCATCCAATGCTGTCAGTTAACATTACACTGCCTTTTTGCTTCTCTAAGATTTGTCTTTGCTCATAAGAGGTTCTTAACGCTCTTTGCAATTGAAACCATGTAAAAGAGAAATTTGTATTTTTCATCTGCTCAACCTTGGTCAATGTAAAATTTCCTCTTTATTTCAATAAGGAAGCGATGTTTAGTCATGTTAAATATTAAGTTTTGCATCCACAAATGCCACCTTTTCTGGCTATTACTGTGTTTTTATACATAATTAGAGTTAGAATCGGAGATGCCCATCCTGTAAGTTAAATGATGCTGATTGAGTTGAAGGTTGGGTGCATTTCTGAAATACAAACTAAAGGATATTTGCCAGTTTTGATAGAGGAGGGAATGACTACGTTATTATTTGAAAATGACTCTCAACCGGTATTATTATTATTGTACTTATATTATTTTTGCCAGCTCCATTGTGAGAATTCGTAATCATGGAGTAAAATAAAACTGATGTTACTTTTGGTTATTGCAACATCCATGAATAATAGCATTGTGTTCTGACAGATTGTGAACCCTTTCTCACTATGAAGTAGAATATCATAAACGGTCAGTTCTGGGTGCCATTCTCTTTATTATTTGTATCAAATAAGGGCAAAGGGATTCATTAACAATGGAAAACATGTAATAAGTTCAATTAGCCAACAGCAAGAATGCTAACAGACTGCTGATTAGTTGTTATAGGTTAATAGGTAACTAGAACTCAGAAAATGAGTGCCCTTTTTAATAAGATCCTCTGCATAGACAATGGTATTTAAGTAAATTATACATATTTTAGATAACCCTAAACCATGCAGCGTGGAAACCTTTCATTTGCCCAAGTTGCATGGCTTTTTCTACTTGCCATTCAATTTACACAGGGGGTGTACCTTAGACCAGGGGTGGGCAATTAACTTTCCCATGGGGCCACATGAGAAATTGGAATGGGTTTAGAGGGCCAGACTAATATACTTTCCAATTTCACATGTAGCCCCATGGGAAAGTTAATTGCCCAGTCCTTCTTTATAGTATATTCCACAGAGCATAACAACCTGTGCTACCCCCTCCTTCCTACTTCCTACCCACTGAAGATGGGAGGCACTATCTTCGTGCTTGCCTACCTCCTTCTCCCTGTCCCTACCTCTTCCCTGTCCCGGCTATGTCTGATCTAGCGCTCAGCCTTAGTATTACAATGTTCTTCTCTCACAGGAAGTTGAAAGTCAACTTCCTGTGATAGAGGAACGCTGTATTGCTAAGGCTAAGTGGTGGATCGGACGGAGCTGGAACAAGGAGGAGGGGCGCAAGCACGACTGCCTACCCATTGGCCCGGCCCTGTCACCCAACGTTGGCAGAAGGGCTCGGCCAAAGATATCTGTGGATTTGGCCCAAGTGCCATAGTTTCCCCACCCCTGCCTTAGACCATATGTGTTACTAAACAAAATTGCCAGGCAAGGCATATGGACATATCAAGAATCATATAGTAAGGTAACATAAGTAAGGTGTTTAAACACTGGATAATCTGATGGCCAACAAGGATATCATCTTCAAGATGCTGGAGTTGATTGAAATTATGTATTTTTTCCCACCCTTACTTACTATGATGCCAACTTTCTAAACAAAACTTTTCTATTAAGCGTTCCGTGGCAAGCACATGTTTGCGTGACTGCCATAGTAAGAAGCCATAAAACATCTGGGGTATTATAAAGTATCAGTAAACTTACTTTGGGTTAATGCAAATTTGTTTCTTATTACACACCTTTGTAAGTCATTTTTTTTTTTTAATCAATTTAAAGGAAATACTATGAGAATTAATAAGTATAGTTTCTCGCTTGTTTTGACAAAGTGAATACCTTTTCTAAGAAACCTGCAGCGCAACCATGTGGAAAATGAGTTCAAGTTGTAAGCAGGGCCAGCAGGTTAATATCAAGTTGAAATCTCCCTTTAATTGTTCCTTTTCTATTTTACAGCTGTTGACATGCCCTAATGCCCTACATAATAATACCTTCCCCTATGGTGTAGTTGTGTCCTATAATCAGAAGATAACAAGAAAATCAACCGGGTGGAAGAAATTTAATATGATTTTTCATTTCTGAATTACCTTCATTATTAAGTACAACAAGGTTTTTCTCCATAGAGTGACCTGTAAATAAAACACATTTGTCTGTTTGAATGAAGAATTAATGCTTAACACTTTCAACAAAAAGAATCCAAGGAGAAAGTGTACCCAGGGCCGTCCGCCTTGGAATCAAAATGGATCCAATAATAGAAAGAACATGCGAGCGTAATAATGTTTCTGAACCCCCAACTTTATTAATTTCACCAATCAGATATGTATGTGGTGTGTCAGCCAAACTTATACTGGAGTTATTGATTCTGAAGGTCCATATTCTGAAGGTCCAGCAAAGCTATAATGGAACTACCCATTGATAATAGAAAGGTAGATTAAATAGATAGATAGATAGATACAGATAGATAGATAGATAGATAGATAGATAGATAGATAGATAGATAGATACAGATAGATAGATACAGATAGATAGATAGATGTATTCTGTGAATATTCTATTTCTATGTCACCTTGTCCCTAGGTCATGTTGCCACTTGGTCACAGTTGGTATTTTCACCTTATGCAACACCGGAGCTCTGCAATCAATCCCCCCATTTTCCAGTCTGAAGTACACCTAGTCACATTCACACCCTTTGCACCATTCCTCCGCTCAATAGAAGTACTTGTGCACACACATGTAAAAGTTTATGACTTGTGCAGTCTCCCGAATTGGTTATGTACAGTATTCGGCACTTGGCAGAGTTTTCTCAATAAGCTGACATGGGGGAAGTGGCGAATAGATGTAACTAGTTCTATGCAACTATTCTGACTTCAGTCAATAAGGCCCTTTGTCTTTTTCCTACGCCTTATCTGGGGTGGGTTTTGTTAATGATCCCTTTATAAAAATAAGACATTGTCCTCTTCCAATCCTTTATCTGGTATGAGCCCTGGTATAAAATGAATTTAAATGTTCAGTTCCAAAAATACCCTATTTTCATGGAAATGATCTGCAGTTATGTGTCATTATCAGTAAATTAATGCTGTTAAGTGTTATGAGCAGATTGACAACTTTCAGTTTGGGCTAGCTCACCAAAACAGAACAAAGAAATGGAATTATTGAACGTGTTGACTTGTTGAAGATCTATGACTGATATTAATAAGGACAAGGTTTTATGTTAGCGCAAGATATCCGCTTGCAACATTTAAGGACCAATTTTTGAATGCATATTATAAATCAAATGAACGCTTAACTGATCCACAGTGTCATTCTTAGTTCAGTTTAAAGTAAGCAAAAATCTGCTGCTAGTTCAGGCTGGCTGAAATGATGTGGCAAAAAAAAAACAACCCAGAATTGCTATATTATTTTGCATAACGTACATAATAATGTATATCTTAATAACGGATACAGATTTTGGCATGCGACAAACATTCCAACAGAAGTGAAATTGGCTTTTGGGTGCTTTGCTAAATGAGACTGTACTCTGCTAGTAATGCGTATAGAAACATTAGATCTGATGGAATGAGAAGTATCATTTATCATCCAGGATTAAAATTATCATGAAAACTAGTGGTAAATGTTTATGGGGAAGTGAGTTGAAAATATGGTCATTAAATGTTCAAATTAAATGAAGGGGGTTGTGGGTATTCCCAGCCCCATTGCAGTTAGTGAGATATGGATCTACCCAGGAACATATCCATGGGGGGGTCTAGCCACAATCTGTTATTTAACCCTCTCCCTGCTGGCTGGGATAGTTTTCCCTTTGAATTTAAAGGGATACTTAAGCCTGTAAAAAAAAAAAAAAAAGAAGCTTTCTATTTATTGGACGCTTAGTTTTAAAATGACAGGTTTAGATTTACCCATTTTGCAGATTAATCATAGCAACAGAAAAATAAAAAAGCATAAATTATCAACTAATCCGAGCCCCGGATTCCTGTCCCCTCTGTGCAGGCTGTTATTTGTGTACAGCATTTAAATTACTAAGCATATTTTGTCTCCAAGAGGTTGATTTTCTCCAGTTTTTCAGTCTCTCGGAGCTGCCTTGTACTGAGTTTCCTGAAAAAAGTGAAAGTGAAAGTGAATTTTAATTGGTTTCAGGGAGGGGGGAGTATGCTCAGTTTAGTTAGCCCTTGACTAAGGGGGAGGGGCTAGGATGAGCTGAAAACCTTTTCTCTAAAATGCTTGTTTGAAGTTGAATTTCTGATTTCCTGCTTTGCTTATCTCTTTGCTCAGTGCAGCCACCTTTTTATCTGTTACACAAGCAGAAAGCCACCCAGTGCTGAAATCCCAAGAAAATGAAAGTAAATATATCTTTACAATAATTATCCATTCCTCTGTATGTTTATGGCTACATTTTTGGAGAAGCGAGCTTATTGATATTTAAAATTCCCTTTTGAGACGTTGCAAGTGATTTTGCAATGCAGGAACATTACATTTGGTGAAGGCGTACACTTGCAATTGGCATCTTTGTATTCCCAAATGCCTTGTTCCATTCACAAAAACACCAAAAGGCTCTTTGTAGATCATTTACAATAACAACAGTCACTCTTAGCCCATGGGAATCGGTCTTAAATTGTTACACCTTGGAATGAAACACTGAAACAAGATTATCAGGAATGTAAATAGACGTGCTGCATTATAAGATATTGCAATGAATTATTCCATGTCATTACATAGAGATATATCTATCTACATTATACGCTGGAAGAAGGTTGTAAAGGGAGCTCTTTAAACCGCAGTTCACATCCTCGGGTCTTATTAAAACTGTAATTTTACAGTAGCAAGACATGTAATTGTACCAAAATATTGATGATTATTTCATGGTAAATTAAATGGATGAATAAGACCCTGGAGTACACAGCATTGTTGTTTTATTAAACAGGAAAACTAACACCTAAAAATAAAATATCTAGCATCTTGTATTAAAAGAAAAAGAAATATATATATATATTTGAGGACAAAGTCAGGCCCTCATTCACCATAGTGCGAAGTGAGCCGCGAAGCGTTCAGCTCACTTCGCACTTGGTGTTGTGCGCATGCTGATGTCCTGCACACGGACATCAGCATGCGCATTAAAGGGATTCCCCTCCCGCCGAGAGCACTCGAGTCTCTTTGCCGGGAGGGGAATCCCTTTAATGCGCATGCTGATGTCCGCGTGCAGGACATCAGCATGCGCATAATACCATATGCGAAGTGAGCCGAACGCTTCGCGGCTCACTTCGCACAATGGTGAATGAGGGCCTTAAATGTAATGGTTTGATTTATTACCCTTTCCTTTTGGAGGGAATATTTAATCTGTAAATAGAAACTGTCCAAAGGGTGGCAATTAAAATTATGCACTGTCCTAATAATCATAAATGACATCATAATAAAGGTATGACTCGCTTCTCCCTCCCCCACAGAATGCCACCCTAGGGTGCAAAGGGGTGGGAGAAGTGGGACCATGGCTGGACAGAATAAAGTAAAAGCAGGAGTTTAGAAGAGTAGGAGGGAAAAGATTGTGCGGGTTATTCACTAAAGTCCTAACTGTTGCGTATAGGTGCGAATTCGCCAGATAAAAACAGTCACAATAGGCTGCTACTGTCGCAGTCGCGTCTTTATAATGAGAATATTGTCTCAGTCGCGACTTTATTATGGGAAAAATTGTCGCAATTGTAACATTAAAAAATTGTTGTGACTTTACAATGGGGAAATTGTCGCGGATTTGCTATGGGGATCCTCTGTTTGCGAATTCGACAGTCGAATTCGCATCTTAGTGAATAACCCCCTTAAATAGGACAAAAAGTAACCTATCAGGGATTAA
>WMED01014906.1:0-13846 GCA_019650415.1 Pipa parva | reverse complement strand
TTTCTGATTTTGGGGTTTGTACTTGAATATAAGACATGCTGATTTTTTTCAGCATAGTTGTTTCTCTTTCTTGAATCACATTTTGCCTGCATTGATGAAGCCACAGTGTCTCCATCCTTTGGAAATCTGAGAACTTTTAGTTACACATTCTCTTCATGCTTGTCCACAGCCCAGTAAAGTAAGAAATTCAGTTCCTCTGAATGTTTTTAGTTCACCCATAAATTTGAATGAATCAAGACACACACACACCCTAATTTCAATACAAATACCCTTTATATAAAAAAAGGATGCAAAACACCATGTACATCAAGGACTTTGTTTATAAAACTTTAATATAATATACCTACATTTTTGTTAATGACCTTTTATCAAGGTGCCGGGTCAGATTGTATTCTTGTATAGTGCACACAGCTACATAGAAATAAAGGTCATACTTGTAGGCTTCTTTAATGTAAGTGTCTGTCATCAAAAAAGACAAAGATCTATCACGCACATTGTGAAAGAGATTGAGTTCTCAAAAGTTACTTTTGCTAGTAACTATCTTAAGCTAGTTATCCAACTTTTTATGTCCTCCTTGAATTAAACGTGCAGTTTGAAGTTTTGCTAGATTATTGTTTTGGTGGTGCTATAGTATAGTAACAGGAAAATAGATGAACTTGTTACCTGAAGGGAAATTCTTCTTGTGGGTTTAGCAGTGATTAGCCTACAAAGCTTAAGTCATCTAAATTTGCAATACATTGTCATTGTGGCTGTAGATCCCCTTTAAGAGTAATCAGCCTAGCCACTGGCTTGCTTCTACCCAAGAAGATAGCCCTCTTTGGTGACAGGTCCACTTAAAGGGGCACTTTACTATATTAGCTCTTAATATGTTATCCTTTAAATCATTCGGCCTACCTACTGCACCACCACCCACCTACTGCATTGTTTTATAAACAATGCAGAACTAAATTATGTATTAAAAATAGAACCACAAAAATGAAAATACCAAACGACACTAGAAAATATAGTAGTTCTTCAACATGGAATTAAGTTGTTAGAATAGACCCACATGCTTTGCAGCAATAGGTTATTGCATTGCAGTTATACAATTCTTTGCATTCTAGATAACCTCTATCTGAAGAAAACTGATTGTATATCCATTGTGAATGTCTGTATCTTTTTTTACATGTTAACATAGCAGAAATTGTGATTCAATTAAGTGTGAAGTTATATCTGTTTAAGTCTTACCTTTTTAAATAATCTTTGTACTGTGAAAAGCTATCTTGTTCATAATAAAAACATTGGCTTCTCTAATTGGGTGAGTTTTGTTTTTGCTGCTACTTTGTGAGCAGCAAAAGTGATTTTATGTAACTACACTTGTCCAGGTACTTTTATGGTGAATAAAATTTATTTAACCACACTGCATTCAGTAATTGCAGCTAAGCTGGTCACCCGCCATTTTTACCCATGTATTTTCAGCAATAGGCATGCTTTGTGATCTGTCTTAAGCTGGTCATACACACAGCGACATAACTAGAAACAACCATTTGTCACTTAGTCCTCCTGTCTTTCTGCTTAAAGGACAACTAATATTTGTTCTGACTAGGGGTGATTCTTAATAGGGATGCTACTGATCATCGCCTTCACTCCAGAGTTGGCTCCTGCAATCCTCTTCAGGTTCACACCTCCTATTCAACACAATTTATTTTCTTCTACGCATGCTCAATCAGCAATTTTGAAGAGGAAGCAGGAAGTGAAGAGGATGGCAGTGCTTGAACAGAAAAAAAGACTGCTAATGCAGGAGTGAAGGGGATGTAATTACCCTCCCCTGTTAAGAATCTCAGCTAGAGAGAATGAGCATTAGTTCTCCATTAAACTGTTCCAACAGATAATCTGAGAATGTGTATATGAGTGATTATTGATCTAAGTGATTAAACATAATCATTTTAATATATAAATAAATTGGAAGATTTATGACTCCCCTTCATAAATGGAATGAAAATGTTTCTGTTATGTGCATGCTTGAGGGGTTGAATGAAACAATATGTGTATGGCCAGTCTTGGAGTTGAAAGAATATGCAACTTCACGATACCAGTTTTGTTTTCACTACAATTACAATTCTGTTGTGCTGGAGTTAGTCACAACAATAATCTCAGCCTGGAGGGATAGCTACATAGCAGTTCTGATACAAAGTGTAACCTGTAATGATGTCTATGCTCCTATTCATTGTGTGTCAAAGACTGACACTAATCTAATAAACATTGCTTACAGATTTTATGGTAATGCAAATAAGGGGACAACACCAGTAGAAACCGGGGTAACTAACTGCACCATGACCTCTTTTTTGGGTTGGAGGGGATTATAGCAACGGAAAAAGGAAAACCAGAATTCTTTACTCATCATAGACTGATAATAGGCTAACTTTAATCAATTATTTTAATGCATTTTATGTATATGAGTTATCTTATTACTCCCATAAGAGACCTATCTTTTACCATGTAAAACCAAGTTTTTGCTTTCCTTTTTGGATATCCTTATAGTCATGTAGTCCTTTTATTTCTTGAGTGGTTCTGTTCTGAAAAGTGGGTAGCTCTACACCACTGGTGTCTTGTACAAGGTAACTAGGCCGAATACCTGCTCTCCCAGTATAAACTGGTCCATGCCCACCTCCTGTCCCAATCTGTGCTGCTTTTAGAAGTGGGTATGTAGTTTGGCCTGCTTTAGCGACAGTATCGATCACTTGTTTTGCATACTCTTGGAACTGTTCCTCTTCCTTCATCAGAATTAATTTATTTTGCTTTTCATACTGAATCTCGTCTGCTCTCTCTGACTCAGTCTTTACCTTCTTCTCTGCCTATTGGTAAAAAAAAAAAACATGTTCCAAGCCATACTCAACAGTTGGCTATTGCCAAATAGATCCTCTACAATCAGGAGAAAAGTTACCATTTGTTGAATTTGTATAGCCTGCACTTTCTTCCGCTCTTCCATCGCTTTACTTATTTTCTCTCTTTGCTGCTGAAAGAATAAATGGTCCGCTTCTTTCATTGAGTACACTGTTTGCAGAGCTTTCATCTTTTCCTCTTTCTGTTCCTCCTCTTTTTTCTTTCTCTGTATGGATAGAAAGAGAATAAAACATACATGCATTTCATTTTTACTGCTTTTGAACCTAAGCCACATTCTTACAGAAGCCCCTTCTCTGACCTTATCTCCTCTTTAGCTAAACATTTTAAAATCTTAAGTCAGTGACTTAAAAGTAAGAATTTTGGAAAAGAAGCAGGTGGGCAGCAGCTCTCTGATATTGCTTCCTGAAAAATTTTGATTGGTTATTCAGAAACTCTGTTCCTTTTACTTCAATCCCTGGCTTAAGATTCCTGGTGAACTGCTGAAAAGGAAATAAGTGAGAGTAAGAAGGTGCTTATGTAAGAAACTGGCTGAAAAAAAATGTAAGTGAGGGAAATTATTAAATAACATATACAGCAAAAACCATTATATATATATATTTTATTTTTTTTTTTTCTTTTAACACTGCCAAATAAATAGCTGCTAAGCCACCAGTGCAGAGAAAGGGAGTGCATACAGCCAGCAGAACAATTCTAATATCTTTACAGCTACACACAATGAAGATATACCAGGTCTGATAATGCTGTGCACTAGAGCTTTAATTTAAAGCTGTTCAGACCAGAGTTCCTTCCCTATAAATATACTCTCTTTTTATATATAAAATTCAATATTAATAAAAAGAAATCCTAGTACCCCCTAAACCAGTTTTGAATGTGTGATGTATTTCTTGGATGTTTGGAATTCATCTTGGGCTTCGTGGTTAAGGTGCATTCAAGGACAGGGTGACCAGTGGCTACAGACTGCTGCAGAAGAGAAAGTTAGATTAAGGGGGAAGGCATGAATACAGAGAAAACTATATTGTGGTATAACAGTAATAAAAAAATACTAATATGTATAGGCTAAAATATGGCTAAATGAGGGGGGGAAAGAAGATTCAGGACTAGAGAACACATTTTTTAGGAAAATACATACTAGAAAATAAAAAGTTTGCATGACTTTGCTTTACTATCCTTTATCATATAGAAGAACTAGCAGTGTCCATACCATAGCAAGTCTGTGTTCTGTAATTGCCTTTAGCTCAGATTTAATTTTTTCCTCTTTCTCTTGTATTTCTTTTTTGTTCTTTACTTCCAAACTGGCAATTGCATTTGCTGTGCGCTCTTCTTCATTATCTTCTTTTTGCTTATACCATGCAGCTAAGACATTGCTGATTCGATCCCTGCGTTCTTCAACCTGTCTGGATTTCAAAATGTTAGTCATAAAAACTAGGCTGGATAATAAATATTCTTATAAACACAAGAGGCATTCCTTGTACCCAATGCAGTCTGGCGATATTTCAAACCTCTTTTAATGGGAAACACAGGGTGGGAGTAATTCAACCAATCTGAAGGTGGTCACACCTGGCAATATAAAATACATTCAGGGTTTTGTAAGAACACAGCTGCCACAAAAGTTAAAGAACTAATATTACCTAGTACAGGAATATGTAAAGTGGCAAATTGGTCCAGTCCCATGTTAATTTCTGTTTACAGGAAAGCCAGCAATGTAAGAAATTTATTAAGGTGTTAAAAGTATTTGGGTGCTCTGATGCTGACACAGTAGTATTGAACTGTGGAAAACTGAATAGCAGGGCTCAAGGAGTGTTGGGAATCCTTAACGCAGCTGACTGTATTATAGACAGGCATGGCCGTGTCTTTGTAGGGCCACACACACCTCCCCATGGTGTAATTTGCAGTGCACAAACCTCTTGATTTCTTCTTCTTTTGCTTTTCTTAAGTTGCTCATCTTTCTCTTTGCAGTAACAAATTGTCTTAGCATTTCGTCATTTTCTTCATCCTTTTGTTTCTCAAGAGCTCTTACAAAATCTCTGTCAGTGAGATGGACCTTTTGGATTCAAAAAGCAACATTCAAATGGTAAATAAGTGTAACCAATGTGTAACTACAATTGTAAAATACTGATATTTGGAGCTAAGCAAGGAAAAATACTTCTTGGCTCTGGGTTAGTAAAAGAGAAATATAGTCAGATTACATATTTACATATGCAGTACTATAACTTAGTGAGAAGCGTTTCTCCCTAGTAGATGTTTCGTCTGAAGATGGATGATTTATTACACACAGCACTAGAAAACTCCCGCGCCAGGAAATGTGTGTGATATAACTGCTAAATAGGAGAAGAAAAAGATGTCTGACTGGTATTGGTTAAGCAATGTGCTGACCGTTTGGCCTCATCAATCATTCCTGGAATACAGAAGATTACAGAGGAAAGCTAACTTGTGCACAGGCATTACATTACACATTAGGCAAAAATGTTTGGGTGAGGGTACACCTCACGCATTTTCTGGTGCATGAGTTTTGAAATGCTGCTTAATCAATCATCTTGCTTCACATAAAACAATTACTGGGGAGAAACACTGATCACTAAGGTATAGTACTGCAATATTTAGAGATGTAATCTGAATATAGTTCTCCTTTAAGATAACTTGACTATAATAATATAAGTTGATTTTCTTTCCATTTGTTGTGCTGTAATAGACTTCATCAAATAGGCCTTCTTACATGTCAAAACTATATCACAGGTGTACCATCAGGTATAACTTACAAGAAATCACATGGCAAACAGAAATTAAGGAATAACAAACCTTCAGTGCCCAAATTATGAGGTATTTGTGCCAGGTAAAATATATGCAGTTCTGAGTGGTTCTTATATATTTTATTATATAAAATGATTTATTTTAATTATTTTACATATTCATATTTACTTTATCTTCTATTTTAAAATGCTGTATAGTCCACACTCCATAGTAGATATTAGTAACCATTGGTAAATGCAGAAATACTACTACTAATTCCCCGAGTCATTTACTGTTGGGAGTGGCAGAGTGGCCAAAGAAGTGGGCTGAGATTAGAATAAGTGCAACAAAATTGAGAGAACTAGAAGGCACAATGTAAATTATCTAGTGGGAAAGGGAGAATATAAGAGAATACTTACAGAGTAATAAGTACATGGAAAAGCATTCCCACAGTAGCAAAATGTAAATATGCATGGGCAGATACAAAGCAAGATCTAAAGATAGCCAGTCCAGTGGACAGGGCAGAGATATGTATCTAAACTTTTAAGTTTACTATCACTCCCAGTATCTGCTGAATTTCCCTTAATTTGTCTGAAGCAGACCTGTATAGAGGTGGTGTTCTGTGCCATTAAACATTTGTCTGTTAATCTAGAGACATAGGAAGGGAGTGTCTCAGACAGGGCTTGCAAAGTTAAAATCACACTAATTGCAGATATTCCTTGCTCAGTTACCTACACAGGGAACTTTGTGATCGGAATTTTTTCCAATTCTATCAATGTTCAGTCCTTACTGAGCAATAAAGAAATGTATGTCAGTGTTGGATTTACATCACAGGAGCTTATAGGCACAGAATGTTTGGTGCATTAGGCCACACCACTTTGTAAACATAAACACAGACTAAATTATACAGTGAACTGAATTGCTGTGTGACTTAGAATTTCATGCAAAGTGAGGTATTAAATGTCAGAATAAACATTTGACCATTAAAAATACTTCTCAATTAGATTGAATTCCCATCAATACCAGTGCTTATGTTTCTGACTAGGAGTGAGGCAAACTTCTGATTGAGCCACCTATAGGCACATAACTCTTGTGCCCATAGGAAAATCTGGCCCTGGAATAAGTAGATGTTGCCTTTGTGCCTTGGCATTTCTCGTTATTACACACGGGTATTTAAAAAAAAAATTTCCAACGACCTGCCATTTCAGAGTCAGTAGAATGTAGAACCATGTTAGCCATAGATATAAGCAGAGACGAGTAGAGTACAGGTGATACCTTTTTCTTTGCTAACTGAATAGATGGTAAATGCAAGCTTTCCAGACTACTTAGGTCTCTTGTTCAGGGATGGCATGGACCAAAAACTGAAAAATTTATAGAGAAACTGATACACCATTGTAAAATGTTATCAGTTTAACATCCAATCACGGACTGGAACAAAGCAACTGGAACACTGTACTATACAGTGAGATATTATCAGTAAAACAGCAAGCGCAAAACTACAAAGTCAAAAACTGGCACAGATGTGATAAGTTTGACACCCATATAGAATGTCGAACAATTTTTAAGTGTGAAGGTGCAGTAATGCAATTAAAAAATCCACCAAACTGCAGATACAGGACATGGTGTGAGAAAGTGTTAGTTGATGGAGCCTTTAGTCCATAGGTGTAAAGTGTGGACCAGTAGTCTGGAAAACTTGCATTTACCATCTATTCAGTTAGCCAATAAAAGATGTCACTTATACTCTACTTGTCTCCAAAGACCTGGAAATCTACTGCATTCATTTTCAGATATCTTCCCTTGTGTCATTAAGATAACAGCCACCATTGTTTGATAACCAAATCCGCCATGAAGTTCATTTGTTTCAGAAATAAGACTGACATATGTAAGAATTCGTTCTCTTATCTGTAGCTTACTAAATGAGCCCTCTTCATTTCTTGTTTTTTTTCCATTTTCAGCTTGGCAAGCTTGCTCAATTCCATGTGATATTCCTTTGTTAGTCTCTCAATTTCTTCTCCCTCTCTTTGATCAACTAGTTTCTCTAATTCTTCTTTATGCTGCTTTTCTTCAATCCTATATGAAATGAAAGCAAAACTTCTAAATTATAGTCCTTTACAGAAGACTTTAAACAAAACTGGTACGATCGCCATTATTTTTAATTATTTATTATTCAAGTGGAAAATTGATAGAATTAGAGGAGTTTGCAATACAATATTGTTTGATGTTGTCTCCTTCTCTTTTTAATTTTTAAATTAAAGCAGCACTCCAGCCAAAATTGAAAAACACACATTTGCTAATTTATGCTAATTACTAACTTTTAGTAAATGCATTTTTTTTTCAATTTTGGCCCAAGAGTTCACTTTCTTACCTGTAAAGAAGTGCTGTCCAGCACCTCCTTGTTGAAGGCTCCATCCATGGGAGAGCATGACGTCATCAATGCATCCTCCCTAGATGATGTCACGCTCTTCCATGTGACAATTAGGAAATGTTGATGTGGGGCTTCACAAGAAGAGCGGCAGCAGAGGAAAGTGTACCTCACAGGGACTGCCTGAGCCAGATGCCGTAGAGTCTGCAACAAGGAAGTGCAGGACAGCACTTCTTTACATGTAAGAAAGTGAACTTTTGGGCAAAAAGTAAAAAAAAAAACAAAAAAACACATTTACTAAAAGTTAGTAATTAGCATAAATTAGCAAATGTGTTTTTTCAATTTTGGCTGGAGTGTTCCTTTAAAACTTTTAAAAAGGTGTGTAATTTATCATAAGTATTTTATTAGCAATTTATCATTCACTTTCACTTTCTGTCCATTTTGCTCCAGCTGCTCCTGTTTTTTTTTGGGGGGGGGGTTGCCAAAATCTGTGTTTAAGACCAGGTGCAAGTGATGTATAGAAGTTAAAATGCTTTTAAGACCAATTTTAAGGAGTGAAATGAAAGCTTGCCTGAACCCAGGCAGTAGAGAAGCAATTCACAGTGTGTAGGAAAAAAAGGGGCACAAATGGATTTGCTAACATTTTTACACAAACCAGCCAATAGTGTAAAAGAAGGACGCAAACTAACATTTCTAACATAAAAGTGTAAATAATCATTAGGCACATTTTTAATGATAGCTGTTTTTTTTTTTAAGCGCCAATTTTTACCTTTGCGATAATGCCACTTGATACATTTCCTCAAATATTGTTTAACTTTTACACAAATTATAAGAAACAGACAAAAAGTAAGTCAACAGTAAAAGGGGCAAAACAAATTTACATACTGTTTGAGTAGCTCATTTGCACAAGTACGCCTGTCTGTAAGCTGCTGCAAAGCTTTCTTTTGATCCATTAATATGCTTTGTTCCAGTCTGCGCTGCATGTCTTTATCCTCCTGCTGGTTTGGCATCATCATTTTATTCTTTAGTTCGATTTGCAGTTCCCTTTCCTTCATTACTTCACTAAGTAAAAGGGCACTCTAAATCAAAGAAAACAGCATGAGTAAAGAAATAGAACACACTAGTACAAAAACTACTTTTTTTTTAGTAAAATGTATTTGCTTATCTGATTCCTGAGGGCAATGAAATACTTGCTTATTTATGAGCAGTATACAGTCTACTAATCACAAGCTTACTTTTGGATCAAAGCTAATCCAGCAAAAAATGTTTTTTATATTTAGTTCAATGGAAGACTATGTTTATACTATGTTTCACTCATGGCCAAGATAAAAAAAAATGTTAAATTGATTTAAATAGAAGACAATTTTCAGCTAAATTCAGTGTGTTTAAATTAATTTACAGGGTATGAAAAGTTTGAATAAAACATTATTTATACCTGACATGTATACATATAGAAAACCAACTTAAAACACTAAAATGTAAAAAATGATTTTGGGATCAGCAGTAATTGCCATGCTTCCATTCTGTGTACAGGCTTTTCCTGTATAGTGCTGATAAGCCCCGCCCCTGCATGACATCACTCACTATACAGAGAGCAGGATTTTGTGTACAATCCCTTTCCTTCCTTCTTATATATAAAGCCTGTTCCTAACCCTTTTAGCAAGCACAGGTCAAAGCTGTTCAACTTCCTCTGTGGTAGGCCATGGAGAGAGGAAGTCCAGTGAAAGGAGGGGATGTGGCTACACACACAGGGAACTTGGTGAGAGGGAGAAAGCAGTTACAGGGGGATATTGAGCTCTGATGAATTAAAAGGTGAGTCAGGAGTTTCTTAATCCCTATGTTGCTTGACAATAGATTAATGGGGCTCTCTTTATAGACAGGCTTTGCATATCCTTTAAATAGAAGACAATTTTCAGCTAAGTGTTTTTTGCAGTGTGTTTACATTGATTTCAGTAGGAGATAATTTTAGACAGTGTCGTCACTGCACTGCTCAAAGATGCAAACATAGATAGTTTTTAGAATAAACCCTTAGAAAAAACATCAGCTTTACTTAAGCAGTTTTCTTGTAGGTTTACGCAGAAGTATTTTGGCATCTTATCAAACCTGCTAAATCTGCAGGGGGTTGAATACTACTTGTAGATATATATATATATATATATATATATATATATATATACACACACACACACATATATATATATATATACACACACACACACACACACCTACACACATATATATATATATATACACAGACACACACACACAAAATTTCCCCTTTTTTCTGATTCTTTAAAGTAACTTACATGGAATTTCTTAACTTTGTCAATTTGATTGTACTGCTTAAGTCTTGCTTTCTCAATAGCTTCTTTCCTTTTTTCCTCTTGATATTTTGCTTCTTCTAAATCAATTTTTCTTTTTTCCTCCTCTTCTTTCTCCTCACGAAGTTTCTTTGATTGCAGTCTTTTCTGTCTCAACCCCTTTAAATACAATTGTGATTTTTAAATGTCATGATCTAAACTGTAGGGAAGTGACTAGAGAAGGGCACTCCACCTAATACACTGAGTAAACATAACATTAACTGAGATGAGATTATTTAGATACTTAGCTTTAAAGGAGAACTATAGTCAGATGACATCTTTTCATATCTAGTACTATACCTGAGTGAGAAGTGTTTCTCCCCAGTAGATGTTTCATGTGAAGCAGAATGATAGAGTAGGCAGCAATGATAAACTTCTGCACCAGGAAATGTGTGTGTGACACGTACTGGCCATGCCTAATTGGGATGAAGAATCTCCTTGAGAAGGAAGGTCTGGAATTCTTGGCAGATTCCACTAAGGACTTAATGACATGGACAATAGGTCCGCGAACCACTTGCTCTGGGATCCTGAGCTCTGGAACAAAACTTCCGAAGGTGGAAGTTGAATATTGACGCAAAGAGATCTATTTCAAAAAGACCCCACTTCAGAGATAATTGATGGAATACTGACAGGTTCAATCTCCACTCTCCTTGAATGGAGCCCTGTCGACTCAGAGCATCAGCTTCCCAGTTTAGGATCCCTGAAATGTGAATGGCCAATAGGCACAGAGCCCAATTTAATAGCCCAATTGAAAATCTGAGAGGTCTCTGTCATTGGGACCTTAAGACTCCTTAATATTACGGGGTTCTGCCAC
Source organism: Pipa parva (assembly GCA_019650415.1). NCBI lineage: Eukaryota > Metazoa > Chordata > Amphibia > Anura > Pipidae > Pipa > Pipa parva. The sequence continues at coordinate 2,700 of WMED01014906.1, read as the reverse complement.
CACATTAATAAAAGGAGAATATTCCTTTCCAAAGAAATTCTTGTGGATAGAGGTTGTCTCTTCCACTCTTTTAGTATGTCCAACTGAAGAGGACGTAAATGAAACTACACATATGGGACCACTTCTATCGAAGCTACTAGGAACCCCAATGCTCTTGTGCAAAACTGGATTGAGGGAAATTGATGAGACATTAATTTGAAAGTCTCCTGCAATATTCTGTCTATCTTGTCCGGAGGGGGATTGACTCTGAATTTTGCTAAGTTGAAAACCATTCCCAGAAATTGAGTCTCTTGAGATGAAAACAGGTTTGATTTGTTTAAATTTAGAATCCAACCCAACTCGGTCAGTCTCCTGACACAAAAGCTACTGAAAACCTTGGCTCGCTAGACATAACTGTGCAATTAAAACAGTGAAAGGTCCCAGTATTTAATTGCTAAGACACCCTTTAATCAATTTTTTTTTTTTGCAAAAAATTAATAGACCTCCTTTTTTTTTGTATGGGTGAAGCCGATTGTGTTTGTCTACCCTTGTGGGGATTAACACAAAGTTCCCAAAAGGGAAAACCCTGTTCTACCTTTATAGTGCTGATTTACTAAAAAGGAAACAGAAAACAATTATGTACCTTTTGCTTTACCTTTAATGTGAAAGTTCACTAAAAAGGAAGCAGAAATAAAATGGCACAGCCTAAAGATACTTCACTTTTGTGGTATCAATTCACTAAAAAGGAAGTAGAATCAGTATATAAACTGAAATTGAATATACACACCCTGCTTTACCTTTATGGTGTCAGTTCACTAAAAAGGAAGCAGTATCAATATGTAATTGTCTCTCTTTGTGGAGATTGACACAGAATTCCCAATAGGAAAAAACCTAGTTCTACCTTTATAGTGATAATTTACTAGAAAGGGAACATGTCAGGTAAATGTGTTCTTTGCTTTACCTTTAATGTGTTAATACACGATTAAGGAAGCAGAATCATTATGGAACTAAAAATAATTATGCACACTCTGCTTTACCTTTAATGTGTTGGTACACTATGACGGAAGCAGAATCAGATATGGCACTGAATAAGTTATATACACCTTGCTTTACTTTATCACTAAAAAGTAAGCAGGGAACCAGAAGGAGTTCTACCCCTTTTATGGGGAGAAGAGCCTTTAGAGATCTCTCCCGTACTGCAGAGAAAATATCCCCCCTCTGAAAAACTCCTAGTGCCTACCCCCAGTAAGGGGAAACAGTACACAGCCTGATTAGCTGATCCTGTGCTGGTCTGACCCTCCTCGGTGTTCCTGCTGCAGTTGTAGCATAGAACTGTGTGATCTGCGCTCCTTGCTGACAGGCAAGATGGCTGCTGCGACATCTCGCTGTAGGATGCCGGGCAAAAGGGCGCGAAAACTACTCGTGGCTAAAAGTAGCAGTTTTAACAAGCACTATATAAAAATGGCGACATGATAGAAACTGAATAAAAATGCTGCGGTTGGAGAGCTGGGCCCTAGGGAGGTAGGCAGACAGAGGGGGGATACCGGAATGCACCTAGAGGGATTGCTTACCTTATAAGTGTGTGCACACTTAGCGATCCCAGCTCTGCTGGCATACATTATGATACTGTGATTCTCCACACTGTCTCAGCCTGTCTGTTCAGGGGAGGGTGGATGTGCCTGTACCTGATGGTACCTTCAGTGATTTTTCAGCTCTATGTCAGTACAGGAGCTCACTGGAAACCTCAATACTCACTCAGCCTGTGTGTTCAGGAGGGGAGTGGAAGAAGGCACAGGGTTTTAGAGCAGAGCAAGTCATACTCATTTCCCAAAATCATCTCACATGGGGGGTAGATGGCAAAGTGCTCAGAAGTGATACTGTCCCCTGACATACCCACGGTTGTCAGAGATTAACTCTGACCGAAGAAATATCCAATTCTGGACACAGGATCTGGTCGCTGCCTCCTTGGTGAAAGGACACTATAAAAACTGGAGTTTCTCTTCCTGTGCTCAGGGGTAAAGCCCCTAGGGAGGAGTCTCTTTTTTACTAGTGACCTGCCTCCAGTAGGAAGGAGCTTTACCCCATTGTCCTGTGTCCCCCAAGAGATTAGAGAGAAAACTGTATTATTATTATTTAACATATTTTATTGTGGACTCAAATCTGGAAATAACATACTGTACACCTTAACAACTGGGTACATTAGTGGGAGTTATTCTCCATGTTTTATATCTGTACCGTATTTGCCGGAGTATAAGATGACTTTTTCACCCCCGAAACTCATCTGAAAAGTTGGGAGGTCGTCTTATACGCCGGCTTTCCCTCTCCTTACCTCCTCCATTGCTGGCTGTCTGCTGTGCTGTAAAGCTGAGCTGACAGCCAGCAACGGAGGAGGGTCTCCCCAGCACTGATTAAGCTTCCTGTGAGCGACGGGAAGCTTAATCAGTGCTGGGGAGAGGAATCGCTATAGCACAGACAGCCGGCAACTTTGCCAGCTGTCTGTGCTATAGCGCTGAGCTGAGTGCTATAGCGATTCCTCTCCCCAGCACTGATTAGTGCTGGGGAGAGGAATCGCTATAGCGCTATAGCCGGCTGTCTGTGCTGTAGCGCTCAACTCAGTGCTACAGCACTGACAGCCGGCAACAGAGGAGCTGGATAAGGAGAGGGTATTGAGAAGGGAGGAGGAGGGGGGCTATGGGGGTAACAAGTGTAGGAAGGGGGGTT
>WMED01014904.1:0-13847 GCA_019650415.1 Pipa parva | reverse complement strand
AACTGTGGTTCTAATGTGACATCCTTTATCTTTGCCCAGCCACAAAACTGTGGTTCTAATATGACATCCTTTATCTTTGTCCAGTTGGAAACCCACTAGAATATATGTTCTTTTTCTTATTCTTATGTTCATTTTTGGTGTTGAGATTTGTCTTTTAACCATGTGTAACATTCCAATTATTTACAAACCACATTGTTTCTGCTCTCACAGTTAAGTTAATTTGTACAAGAAGTGCAGGGAAATGTATTCATCAGTAAAAGTTTTCCTCTAAATGCATTGGCTTTGTAAAACCAGGGAAAAAAGGTTTTTCTGTTTTGCTTATATTCTTTTCTTGAAGTTCTTCCAAATTAGATTTTAAATGCCAATTAGGAGGTTGAATATAATAAAATAAAAGCAAATACATCCAAAATGGCCTCAGCTTATGGCTAGTTAGGCTTTTGAGAGAACAAGCGGAACCTTTGCTCTTAGCATGGCTTTGAGAAAGATATCCTGCTTAATGAACACATTAATTAGAACTATAACTATTTATAAGATGATAATTAGAGACGAAGCGCAGTAAACTGGGCTTTTCCTGCAATTAATGGAGGATTAATTACTGGAGGTAATGAAGTGGATTTTTAAATGCATTGAGGTGAAGTACAGAGATGTGCACATCTTTGTGATAGTTGCATAATTATTTCAGGCTGTTTGAGCATAGCTCGTATTAGATCGCTAATAAGCATCATTGCATCATTATGTATGCACTTAAAAAGACTTACTACCAAAATGAATCCCTAATTATTTCTAATTGGAAGGACTGTGTGTAGCTGCTGAGCTGTTTGTATTCATTTTAAGGTTCATTTAACTGTCCTTCAGGCCATATGATAGATGGGAAATCTAGTTTCATCTACACCTTGTCCTTGGCCAACACAGTTAATCAGACGTATTGGGCCAGTTTAAAAATGAATTTACTTTGAGAGGTGAAAAACGTAAGTTTGGATAGCAAAGTTTTTTTTTTTTCTCTGCTGTTTGATGTCAACTCGCTATAACCATTAAGAAGCAGTAGAATAATTGTGTCTGTCAGTATTGGTTTCTGTGTGATTTTTGTCTTTTCATTTTGTTGGCCCTCCTGATGAGATATCCATGTCATTGTATATGGAATATTCATCCAGTAAAGAATATTTAGCCAATACAGTCCATTGGCGTATGCTTCAACACATACTCTACTTTTCTTCATTTGTGTGCCAACTTAAACAAGTGCTGTGTATTTCAACACAATCCGCTCATTTGTTTTTGATTGATTAGTGAGTGAACATTTCTTCCCAAGGACAACATTCTGGGCTTTTAAGGGCATCTCAAAGGAATTGGTCATTAAGTATTAAGAGATGAAGCACAAGGAAGCGAAATGGAATTCTGACATTTACCAGAGTTTACAAGCTAGTGGCAACAATATGTAAAATGTTGACAGCTGTTAGCATAAACGGATACTTCTTAGCCAAAAGAAAGCTATAGATTTTGACCCTAAACATATTGTACGTTTAGACATTTGTTACATTAAAGCTCTTTGTGGATTTTCTTTCAGTATTGGCTTGTCAATTTCAAGTAATTTATCAGCAATATGTTATGATTGGTGTATCGTTATTTTATCTCCCCATATCAGATTTATTATTATATCCCATTAGGAAAGAGCCTGTGAAATTTATTCAATGGGTACCTTGTCCTGTTAACCTAATCAAAGCCATCTGTGGTGTGTTGTTCAGGTATATAAGCCATCCATATAGCTTAAGAAAACAGTGGTGAAGCAAATTGTATTCTAATAAAACAAAGGTCAGCTTTACCTTCTTTTTTTTTTATGATGAAAAATGTGGTTCTAATCATTCCATTGATGTGGAAATATGAGGCTAAAATTTGTTGAACCACAGATATTTGTAAGAATAAAAATAGACTGAGATTTCCTCTTTTTTTTTTTTCATTTTCCTTTTAAAGATTTTAATCTAAAGTTGTAGTGGAACAAAATACTACTTTTAACAAGTTGGTGATAACATTGACCTAATTTTAATGACTTAAGAAGTCAGACCAATTAACTATGCCATCTTAATGCTCTAGCATTTAATTCTGACTTGAAGAATAGGCTAGATTTATCTCTAGGTTTACTTTAGAGCAGTGATTTTCAACTGGAGTTCCGCGGAACCCAAGGGTTCCACAAGGACAACCCAGGGGTTCCGCGACACACTGGTTGATGGGCATCATTACCCGGCTCATCAGAGAGATCGCATGGATCTCTCTCTGATGAGCCAGGTAATGATGTCGATAGCTAATGATTCGATCTCTGTCCCTGCTAACAGTGATCTGACAGCGATCACTGTTACCAGAGACTGAGACTGCATCATTAGCAATCGGCATCATTACCCGACGCATCAGAGAGAGATCACATCCTTGGATCCTCCCTCTGTGACCTGTCTGGTATGTAGACGTCAGTGACGTCACACACGTTATGCGATTTCTAGGGTTTCCGGCTTTCTAGGGGTTCCGCCAGAAATTTTATTACATCAAAGGGTTCCCCTGAAGAAAAAAGGTTGAAAAACACTGCTTTAGAGGGTGGTGACTACTTCTAGGTCTCAACATGTTAGAATCTGAAGTTTAGCAAATGCAGCTGGAATATTTCTTTGTTTATATACTGCAAACGTACATATACTTTTTATTGTAACACTTGTGTTGAAGCTTTGTTTAATTTGTAAATATTGTAGTATCTGGGCAGACCAGCTGCTCCTACTGCCTTTATGCCCAGTGTTCTCCCTGTATATACTCTTTTATGACTTGGTTATATAACTTTCCCCAAAGGCTTCAAAGCTTCACAAATTCTAAAATATTACAACTTGCTATTTTATGTGAACTTAAATAAAAAATAATGTATTGAAATTAAACAGGGGAGACTCTTTCTTTTGAGCCTCTTAGATATCTTTACATTGATTTCAAAGGAGCATTTCAACACACCCGTGTACACTCTCTATTCTAAAGTTGGTTTTGTGATATCAATTGTTTTTATTCTAAATTCAGTAAAACTTAATTTCTTAAAAATTTTAGTTCATAGCGTGTATTAGTCTGGCATTTAGACTCGTGATAATTTGGAACCAATTGATTAAAGGGGGACATTGACGGGGAAAGGTCAGAGGAGGAGCTGTAAAAGATGCTGGAAAGTAGCATTTGGTAAAAATTAAAGTGAAATGGCAATATATGATAATTTGACTGTAAACTGACATTTGAAAGTCCATTTTACAGTATATACTGTATATATACCTGAAACTGTAGTTTCAAATCCCAGATTACATGATTTGCATAAATCTATCATAGCTAGTTGTTGCAACTCTAAATGTTTTTGTTCTTAAATTAATATAGGTGTCTTAAATAGTTACGGTGTCTACTGATGCATTTCCATACATGTACATGCACGCGGACATCAGCAAGCGCTTTAAAGGGATTCCAGTCTCGGCAAGGCAACTCTTTTGGTCTCGCCGAGACTGGAATCCCTTTAAAGTGCTCGCTGATGTCCATGTGTAGGACATCAGCGAGCGCATATCAGTCAGTGCGAAGTGAGGCGAACACTCCGCACCTCACTTTGCACTATCGTGAATTACCCCCTTAATCTTTACTAGGCAGTTGCATTCACACTTGTGCAAAAGCATTTCATCTTTACTAGGCAGTTGCATTCACACATGTGCAAAAGCATTTCATCTTTACTAGGCAGTTGCATTCACACATGTGCAAAAGCATTTCATCTTTACTAGGCAGTTGCATTCACACGTTCACACTATGCAGTCAGTCTGATTGCTAGATTAAAAGAGTGGCCTTTGCAGCCAGGTGGATCAGTTAAATTGCAGATGTTAAATAGTTTGAAATTAAAGAAAACCTGGAATGATTAATGGTGATTCCAGCCTGTACAGATAGGATTTAAGAATTTCAGTTTGTTCTAAAAGTATATAGGTGTAACGTGAAATATAGGTTTTTAGTAAAGATATTTGTGGGTTCTTATTATTAAGATAGAATGTTGAATTTTAAATATAAATATTGCATAATATCCCATTTTCTGACCAGCCATTCTTCCATCAGTATTTATTTTTGAATCCCTGAATATTTTCTTTTTGTTTGTAATACTCAAAACACATCCAATATTCCCAATTCATTTTTCACAATTGTAATTGCTCTTATGCTCCTTAATCCTTTGTTTTATTGCTCAGGTTGTCAGACCCACATGCCCACGTGGGCATTTAAGATGTATATTATGTTCTGAGAGTCACAGGTAGCATAATGGTTTAGTGGTGATTAAATGATTTACCAGTGATGACTGCATTACAACATACACAATTAAGGCAAGGACAAGTACCTACTTTGCCGGGACCCAGGAATCTAGTGTTTTCTTTTATTAGTGATGTATTCACTTTGGCATAGTATTTACCTAAGCATCTTCCCTCTTTTGTAACAAAACATAGTGGGGCTTTAGATTGATTGTCCTAGTAGTTTCTCACTCTGTAGTAGGGGCCAAAATTGTCTAAGTTTTTCTATGTTTTTTAACTTTTTTTTTTTTTTTTTTATATTTTGAGACAAAAACCGTCGATTTATTATTGGCACACTGTTTTTTGATGAGCTTGGTTTGCCTAAGTATGGTACCCACTTCGGTTCTAATTTTTTCTACCATATGTCTGCTATATCCCCTGTTAGTGAATCTGTGTGTTAATTCCACTGATGATTTTTTAATACAGAGAATCATTAGAGGTGATATACCTAGCCCTGATGTATATTGACCTTTAGGGATAGCTTTAATGGCGTTAGGATGATGATAGCTATGTGCATGCAGCATGTTATTCCTATCTGTGGACATCCTGTAAAGGTTAGTCTCAATTATACCATTTTTTAAGGAGGCGACATCCAAAAAGTTCAAAGTAGTTTGATTGTATTTGTAAATGTATTTACTAGAAGAGTGTAATGTATTCGCTCTTGTCACCATGTTGATAAACTTGCTTATAGGACCTTTCCAGAGCACAAAAATATTATCCACCTAGCGGAGCTATGTAATAATCCTATTCTTATGCAGGAAACCCAAAACATGACCTTTTCTAGTTGGCAAACAAACATGTTGGAAATTGCTGGAGCCAGAGCCAGAGCCCCCTCCATTCACATGCTCTGACGTTGCCAAAATTTGTTAATGAACCTAAAGTAGTTCTTTTATAATACAATAGACAATCAACCACAAAGTATGGCAACTGATGGTCGGTATTGGTTTCTGTCAAAGCCACTTTAACACAAAATACTTTCATCGTTGGGGATAGATACTACGTCTATACTACACATCCATGTGTCAACATTTTCAAAATCATTAATTTGGTGTAAGAATTCAGTAGTGTCCTTGAGGGATGTGAGGATAGTCTCTACCAGTATTAAGTGTGTATCCACGCATTTGGCTAATGGTTCTAATATAGAATCATTGCTTTTTATTCACTAAACAGTATTCCCATAACACAGAAGCGAGCAGCGTCAGAAGCAGTTTCTTGCATAGCGCATCAGTTGGATAGTAAGAGCCCTGCCATCAACCCCCTAATTTACCACTTTGGTCTGCCGAAGTAAAACTGGAAAATGTGACACAGTAAACCTTGCTGAATTCACAACTTCAACAGACTCTGACCCTTAATGAATGGATGAATTACCTGTGCACATGTACACAATGTGGTGCGAAGTGCTCTATAAGACCGCAACTGTCTTAAATGTCTGAATTGGTCCAGAATTTGCTATATCACAGAATACCCAAACATTGAGAAGTGATGAATGAATGAGCGTTTGGACCCTTACGCAACTGTTAGAACTTTCATGAATAAGTCCCAAAATTTGTGTTTTAGAAGTATCCTAGCTAAAACAATTTTGGTTCTTATTCAGCTTTTCTGGCTTTAAATGATTTATATGGAATATCTGTTTGGGTTCGACTGCTTCTTTTTGTGATTGAAAGAAATCATTGAATAGGTGTCTCTCCACAGGCTGTTTCCTAGAGTTTTTTCTCATTTACCACTTCCAAAATAATGACATGGTAAAATGCATAGTGGTGCCTTGTACTTAATCTGGCATCTGCAACCTTTTCTGCTGACTCATTTACATAAATTGACACATCTTCTCCTATCCTGATTTCTCTGAAAATGTATATACACTGTTGTATTACATGCTTCATTTTCTAAATCCATATAGATTCGTTCCTGATTTGGGCTCACCCAATAAAGTTGTTGTTTGTATTATTCCCAGTGGATGTTTTTCCCTAACTGTTAATTAATTTTATTTTTTTACACAAAGCATTCATAGGCGGTGATTGGAAGTATGCTAACCCGTGGTAGCTATACTTCAGATTTCTCTTGTGTACCTTGTCATGTAAACTATTTTATTGGTACAATTGTCTACTATTAAAGGAAGCTCTCGTGAAAGCAAAATTTAAAATAAAATCTCTCTAATGTTTAATTCACTTGTACATCCAAAAACGGAGTTTAATTTATCGCAAAAGTAAATGTAATCATTAAATGAACCACATATAAAATATTAGCATGCATTAAAAGGGTAACTTGTTTAAGAGGAGCATTTATTTGATAATCATATGTAATACTATACAATTTTAGACATTTACGTACTGTAATAAATAAGAGCTTGAAAAGATTTAAAAACAGCTGACTTAATGATTTGGCAAAAATAATAATTTAAGCTATGAAGTAAATCTTGATTTGTTCTGTTTTATTTGGAGAAGAGTGTTCTAGATACATAATCTTTTACAGATTCAAAATCAATATAAAGGGCTTTCATTTGAACTGTTCACACCTAGGGTGTTGCAAGAAAGTGGAGGAATAGCAGATTTACTATCCATATAGGAAATCTTTAGATGACTGATAAGGAATTTATTGTCAAGGGATTGTGTTGATGGATTGTACATTGGTTTGGTTAAAATGGGTTGAACTCATTTCTAGCAAGTAAAATACATTTTTAAAAATGAATGATTCATGAAATTATTTCCTCTGTGACTGTATACTGTTTGAGGCTTAGCCTAAATATTAGGGGCCCTAGAACGAAGAGGGAATACAAAAGATAATGTACTAAGTTCTTCCTTTTAACACAATTTATGTAACTTTTGTCATGAAACAGAATAATCACAAATTTAGCAGGTGAACCAGGGTATTTTACATGGCAGCGCAGATAGTCAACCTCATGGAAAACGGAAGAATCCAAGTAGGGTTCCTGTCAGGCAAATATCTGTAGATATTTGGGGATGGGCTGAGCCTAGACGCTGGGTAGAATGTCTAAAAAAATCTCTAGATGATACTCATTCACTGACCTCTGTTGGGCAGTGCTAGCTGCTGGCCTAAAGTAAACATTGTGTGACTAGTACACGTCTAACAAAAGCAGCTCTGCACAAATTACTAATAGCCAGGGTCACAGATTCTTGTGTACTGATTCCCCAGATGTCCTTTATTCTCCCAGTAGTAACTATGAGAGCCCCTAGGGGTTTACTGACACAATAATGAATGCTTTACATAGTGGAGTATTTCTCCTCTCTCTAGCCCATCCTAGGCTGGAATCCATCTAGAACTTGCTGTTTCCTCCCTATATAAGATATACTGCCTGACTTATAGCCATAATGATTAATTTAGGGGAAATCCTTTTATTGAGAAAAATAACATCAGTTTTTGCCAAAAGTTGTCATTAGATGTTAGCAGAGATATAGACCAACCAAAAGCCATGCAAAAGCTGACTAGGGCTAAAATTCCAACCCACTACCTTACAAATGTTTCAGTTAAATGCAGCCTATTGCAGTGGCAAATAAATTGTTTCTGGGGCTTGTTTGCCTGTTCCTTGTGATAGAATAGTACTGAAGCTTGCTATGTGCGCCATTTATTCTGGTTATAATATCTGGCAGGAGAAATCAAGCCACCATAGTACCTAAATAAGTGTAATTGAGAGTTTGTTGAATAGTAAGAATGAAATTCTATTTTAATATTGTCACAAAATGGAAACTGGAATTTTATTTTCATTTTCTGAATGGTACAAAATGCCTTAAAAAAAAAAATAGGATGTTAAGTAGTAGTTTAACACTTGGAGTTAAATTTCCATCAAAGTGATTTATTACTCATTGAAATCTGAGAATATATGTTATGATCAACCCCTTTTGCATTAGCGATACATTTAGACAAGCAAATGGAAATGTCTATGACATAAATATCAATCTCTTTTTAATGAGAAACCAAAGACTGAAGTCTCATATAACAAAAAGAATATGTAAAGGCAAGACCTTGGGGTACACATCTTCAGTATTTAGTAGCCAAAACAGTCCAATATGTTTTGTTAAAGAACAAGTAAGAAAAAATAATTTAAAAAATTTTAAATCCGCATCGTAATTATTCCTACATTTAAAAAAAATCTTATTTAATTTAACTTTTTTTTTTTAATTCCTGATTTGTGTTGCTTTGTGCTGAGTTGTATCTGTAAGGTAAACAAACCCCTGCTGCGCCCATTGTTTTCTATATAACATTAGATAAAACATTTTCATAAATTGCCCTAGAAAGCCCATTTTATAAAATTTAATAATGATAAGAATATCAAAAACAATAAAATCAAATCTGGAATTCCTATTCTAAAATGAGATTAAGATTTACTTGCATAGAAGTAACTGCTATAACAATCCAAAATGGACATTTTCTGATGCTATTAATTTTTAAATATAGTTCAGTAAAGCCACCAACAGATCAGCTGAGCTGCTGTCAACTGTTACTGAGCAGTCCTCATACCGCTCACAGAGCAGTCCTCGTACTGCTCATAAGGGGTAATTGATAAAGGTTGTTTTGATCTTTTCAATTTACTTTACCTTTTATCAATGCACTTCAGCACTATTTTTTTATACAGGATCAATAAGAAATTTGCAATATTGAAAAAGATTTGTCTGTTGAAATTGGTACCCTTTGTAGTATTTTCAGTGCAGTTCCCCTTCTACTGAAGATTGATACCAACGTTCTTTTTTGACTCATAAACCAATCTGATTGTGGAAAAATGATCGGACCTTCTCTATAAGAAATAATGGGTTTTTGCCACTCTTAAGCAGGGGCATGCTTTTTGGGAAAACATTCAACAGAATGGCTTATTAAATCAGCGAAAATGATAATATCAGTATAGTGCTGATATTTTACAAGCTTTAACAGGTCAAAAACGTTTTTATAAATATTCCTCATAGTATCAATGTAGGTAAAACGGGGCAAAATTTAATAAAATCGAAAATATCAATATCGCGATATCGGTAATATCGATATTGAAATTCGACCGAAATTTTAATCTATTTATTTCTATGGAAAATCCATAATATCGCTGGACAATTCGATATCGCGATATTGATATTGCCAAAAATCATTCAATATTGCAATATCAATATTTTCGATTTTAATAAATTTCACCCTTGCAGGGGCGAAATTTATTAAAGGCGTAAATTTCAATCGATCGCATCACTGGCTTCGCCTTTAATAAATTTCGCCTCTGGAGTCAGGATCGCTTTTTAGTAAGAATGGTTGGGATTTGATCTATTTCTCTCTTTTTTTTTTCCCCCCCCCCCCCCTCCCCCAAAACTACAAGGCATAGTGTTTGCCGAGGGAAGTGGAATGCATAGCTTTAAATGACTAGTGTAATAAGACAAGATATTTGTGTAGTAGAATAATCTAATTCAATTTCTTTTATGTGCAATGATGTCACTAACTATGTAGCAGTTTTTTTTTCCTTACAATTTATAGAGTGAATAGTATGTGGTGGGGTTGCGAGCTATGACGATTGTGACAGAATGTGACTTTCATTACTGCGTGATATTGAGACTTTAATATATGTGCTTGTGGAAGGAATAAAATACCTTCTGTGATTCTTTATCTGTTGTCAAACTGAATTTGGAAAGTAAAACTGGAAAGTGGGAGGTTCTCTATACTTGATTTGTACTAATGATTACTGGATGGCTCCTTATTTTGGCATAGAATATTAGTGGTGTTGAGCATGCCAGAACACTTGTTAAGTGAAAATGATAACCACCCTTAAGCATGCTTTGTTTTAGGTGTTTCAGTTAGGGAGGATACTATATGTTGCTAGACTCTTTTAAGAGAGTTTATGCATTTCTGGCAAGTTGAGTATCTACTAGAGAATACAGGTGAAATATTGATTTTCAGTGATTGTCAACTTGATAGGTTTGAGAGATGATTAACATCAGCGGTGGATTGGTTACTGGGCCAGGGCAGGCAGTAACAGGGTAGTAGTAATTTCATTAGTAATGGAGCCAATGAAAGGAGTTTTTGCTCACCTGTCTTCTGTACACATAACAGACCAGTACTTTGCTCTTTGCTTACTGCAATGCTGCTAGGTTGGCAGTCTGCTTTACCAAGCAGTACTACTACAACTTGCCCTGCAGAATCTTTCACATTGATGGTTGTCCTACAACCTAAACTAGCTGTGCCCCAGGGCAGCCTATGTTATTAGACAGCACATCTATCTCTGAGCTTCCTGAATCCTCTAAATGAAAGAGGAGGAGCCAATTGAGGTTACAGGGCAAAGTGATTCACCTTATGATTTTGCTAATGTGGAATTCTATGGGAGGGATATCCTTATTAGTTCCTAAAAATTGTTCTCTGTCAGGATTTTCCATTCCTTAAATCTCCTTACTTTTTTAAAAAATTATTCAGACTTCCATGTGTGTATTTGCAGTCAAAAACAAAACACTTTGGCTGGCATTTCATTTCTCTCGCACATATTTAATTTAGGTTTTCAAGACTTACTATAACGATCATTACATTGATGCTAAGGTGCCAAGGTATTAACTTGGAGTTACTTTTGTTCATGCTGTTTAACATGTAAAATACATCCAGAAAAGGCTGCTCAATCCCCCTCGGTCAAAAGAGTGGAAGGAAATCGGGTGCTCAAGGAGAATCACACCATGATTAAGTGCTATAAGCATGAAACGCGTAGGTGCCACCCTCGCTTTTATTTTCCTTTATTTTAAATGTATTACTAATAAAGACTTTGCTTTTACTTACCTCGGAGTGCCGGAGATCTTTCTTATTGTTTAACAAGTAGCTCATTGCCATTATAGTTTTTGAGCCTTCTATTTATCAAATAACACAATATTTTCCATTTGCATTAGCTATTACCTGCAGTTTATAAAGACAAAATGCACATAAATTAATCCATAATCATTTTGCTGCAGCCCATGGACAATGCCATGTGGTGTGTCAAAGCTACTATTCGACTCAATGGGCCATGATTTTTCACAGTTTTAACTGCATGCATCAAAACTGTGACAAAATGCCTTGTTTAAGCTGCTGATGAGTAGATCACATCTACAGGAGACTACTAGGGAAATCTGAACCTTTTTCATTTTTGGTCATTGTTCCAAATTTCTAGATTTTACTTTTTATTACTTTTCTTTGTTTCAGGTATTTTAAAACATTTTTTTATTATTTCAGATTTTAATTGTGGTTTTTGGCTCGTGGATCCTACTTTATATATCAATTGACTGATGATTCCCTGTAGGTTTAGTTCATCTTTTAAGGTGTCCCAGTATGCATTTAAATGTATTCACCACAAACTGTAGTACTATTAACCCATTTATGGCTAGTAGATGCTATATTTATTTATTGGCTTGTTTATTGTATTTATACATTTGCTTTTACCACAAACCAAATGTATATGTTTGGGCTCCATGATATGATTTTTTCTAATGCTAAAAGTTTAATAAATTTTGGATAAATGTTAAATGATACTGACCTCATTTCCTTTATAACAATGAAAATTAATAGTTTCAGGTTTTATGAGGCTGATAGTCCAGATGTAGTGTACATTTAATTAAGTGTAGTTTCCCCTTGGTTATGGTATGTGTATCTGTTTTTTGTCGCAAATTCTTTCTAGTTTTACAGTTTCCCACATGTTTTCCTTCATCATTTATGATTTTCTTTTTCAAAGAACAGCTATGAGGATTTAAATCACTTTAGCATGCAGCAAAACAGTACCCATTCTAACAATAAACGCCATTTTAAAAAGCCTTCAGATCTTCCGTCACTTCATAAATAAAAATGTATAAAACATTATGCAGTTGTAGTGCCCACCTGCTAATTAAATGCAGATTTTCTTGAACTTATTTTAAAATCTGCCTTTTCTGTTTCAACTCTGTCTGTGCAAAGGATGCATATGGCTCTTGTGAAATTAATTATGCCAACAGAGCAGCTGTTAAATTTAGTGCAACTCATTTTATCCAATATTTTACATTTTAATTGATTACCTGTGAAGAAATTAGCAAATTAACACATGTTGTGGAATCATTAAATTAGCTTTTATTGGAGCGCTTTGAATTTAAAATTTTACCTTTCTTACTCCCCTCCAACCACCAGTTGTTTTTTTTTGGCATGTTTTTTTTTTTAACAACCTAGCTAGGTGTCGGCTGAACAGAAACATTGCTTTGCGCTTGTCACATAGAAAAGGTATTGTAGAACCTTCATTATTTGGTGGGAGGCTCGAAGAAAGTGAGCCAAGCATCTGTGTGTTCTGTAGGTCTGACACACAAAACAGATTGGAACATAATAGCATTTTTACAGAATTTTTGTAACATATGGGACTATCTGGATCTGAGAAGCCTTTGAAGGCCTTTCAAGTTAACTAAGTGACTTAACCTTTGCCATGGTGGTGGGTCTTTTTATGAAGGCCCACATTTCAAATGAGTATATTTTTTTTGTTGTTGTTTTTTTTTTAAATAAAATTTACAATGCATTCATAAATGCATTTTTCTCTGAACATGGAGAGTTCCTTTAAAATATAATTCAAATGCAAAAGAATCTGTGCATCTTTGTTTCACAAATCCGAACTACCATTTTGTGCTCTGACCCTTCCTTCCACCCTTTTCTCTTTTGTAAGTTTATTAGGTTTCTAAGCAAGATGGTAGAAAGTGATGTTGATGAATCTATTTTTCATTATTTTGAAAAGAAAAGTAACTATTAGTGTTCTAATTTAAAAATGATGTTTATGGAACTTTTACACATTTTTTTTATAACAAATGAGTCCTCTACTTATAATATGTACCTCACTTTTATATTTATTAATTAACTAAACTTGTCTTTTTGTTGAGCCCTTTTTAAGTAGTCTCAGCAGCCACAATCCAAGTAAAATATTACATTTTTATTAATTTATGTAAAATAGATTTGTATAACTGTATCTTATAGATGGCCAGGGGGTTGGTTCTGCTGTTACGCAACATAAGTACCTAGACAAAAACTTCAGGGTATGTTAATTCACTGCAGGTCTATTTATATATCTGTATATTTAACTGCCTTTGTAATTAAGAAAATGTAAAATCAAATGATTTGATATTCACCTTCAATTAGTGCAAGGTTTATCATTTAACGAATGTGACATTTTGCCTGTTCTATGGATTAAAAGTGTTTCACTCCAGTGCTTGGGAGATGGGATGAGCAAAAGCCAGGGTAACACAATCTCCTGGTTAAAGGGTCCTGTCAAGTCCTTTTGTATGGATTACTCCTTCTATAAATGCCTTAGTGATACTCCCTCCACTTTTTGTTTTTAAGTAATGTTAAAGGGGCACGATAGTGCTGATATAACTGCACACACATGTATAAAACTCGTTTATACTAAGCCAATTGCTGTCACAAAAAGTAAAAAAAAAATATTTAGGGAAGAAATAATACTTGCAGTTTGTTTCCCTTAATTAGTTTTCCTGAGAGCTGACATTTTCTTCCCCCTCTCCTTTGTTCTGCAAGTCAGGGAACATGAGAAGAAATAGCTGCCTGACTGCTATTGGTTAAGCAGTGTGCTGACCTTTTGGC
>WMED01014903.1:0-13848 GCA_019650415.1 Pipa parva | reverse complement strand
CGCGTTTCCCTGCTATTCGTTTGCAGCTTCATCAGGAGATAAATAAAATATGACAAACAAACCTTTTCTTGTTTGTCATAGGAAAGGAGCAGGGAGGGGGCAGCAGGGGAAGGAAAGCAGCAGGGAGTGGGACAGGGAAAACTTGACCTTTAAGAATTTTTTCTTTGGGGGCACATCCTAATGAAATGTCCTGCGCGTGCCTATGGGGATTATACAGGGCCGAGGGGGAGCGCTTGAGGATAACATCCGTCTAGGAGTGCTGAGCAGTAAGACACCTGCACTCTGCTAGTACTTCTATGCAGAGGTAACAATGATCGAATTCTAATCCCTTGAGTTTCCAGACAGAGCAGCGTACACAGGATAAGAATCAGATCGTCAGGCCGCAGTGCATAGAAGCAATACTAGCCTACAAAGTGGTGCATCAGGCTGAGGGGGTTATTCACTAAGGTGCGAATTCATCTGTCGAATTCTCAAACAGCGTATTCCCATAGCAAAGTTACCCTGAGAGTCTGAAAGTGGGATTATGCAGTTGTGTCAGTCATCAAGGACTGGGGGGTCCTTTTCATTACTCTGCCTAGGGCGCAAAAAAAACCTTTGCCTGGCCCTGCTGAACACTGGATCTACTGCCACTGTTCTCCTTGATCCTCCTTGGATCTCACATGGGCTGGTCAGAGATAGTTAGCGGACCATATAATGCCCAGGTCTTGTTAATAACTAGCGAGTTACTTCTGTGTACATGTATAAAGTCAGGTGCTCTTCACAATAAAAATCTTCCATGTTTTTTATTACTTTTCATAGGATGGCTTGTGGATGTCTGATCTAAAGCCTGAAGTCTCAAAAAACAAAACAAAACTGGGAATTCAACTTTTTTTATGTTTCAATGCAGAAAATGGCAATAGTGAAGTACAGAGATGTTTATTTTTGCCCCTCCAGCTGTAACAGAACAGGAATGGTCAGATGGAGGTGCCAGAGCAGAGATTTTATTCTGACAAGTATTATAACACTGGTAAGATGGACATAACATTTAAATGTCTGGGAGACATCATTTTACTGCATAATACTTTTACATCTGTTTTTCCTTAGATATAATTTAACAATTTGTAACTACAAGTTTTTGTGATCCTGCAAATAAAAATCTAAATTCTGCACCAAAAACAATTAGTTGGAAAAAAAATACTGTAAAGTGTGTCTTTTCTCACTCAGTGGCATTTACATTCAAAAAATTGCTTTTTATCTTGATAATAAATGTTACAGTTCTTGTTTTTGACAGTCCATGTGTTTTACCAATGAGTATAACATATTTGTTCACCTGCACTCCTGCCTTAAGAACAAAAACGTAAAAGTATGTCTCTTGTATTTGATCAAATATAAGGGTTGAAGTCCATCGCATTCCACTGCAAAACACCTTCTTACCTGGGCCTGAGAGAGCTTGTTTAGAAATCTCTCATTTTATTGCAATATGAATCTTTTAATGAGCTTGCAACTCAGCTTGTATAATTTTCTCTATAGCAAAATGAATATTTTTAACATATTAAATTCTGTTGTCACTTTGCAGTGCAGTAGTGAACACATGCACAATGCTTATGTCAGTCTTGGAAAAGTCATAATATACAAGGAATAGGCAAAGCAAACGTAGACTCACAAAAAATCTAGATAATACTCTGAACTCTATTTAATCATTTTCAGACACTTCTTCCACAGGCTTGCCTCTAAGCTCCAGAATTTTTATAAAAAACTGTAAAAGCACCTGACTGTAAGGATCAGGACAAAACTTGAAGGGTGGAGTAGGGGATAGAAGATAGGAGCAGGAACCACAGTGGACTTGGCACTAGCAAGGCCCAAAGCACGGGGTCTAAGTTACACCCGGTCTTCACCCAGAATCCCTAAAAGGAGGTTGGGACGTGGCTGCAGTACTATGTCCAGGTTGCGGCCCCTGGGAGTTGCTGTCCATAGATGGCGAGGTACCAGGCAGTAAGCAGAAAGAGTATTCGGTAAACAGGCTGAGGTCATGGAACGCGGCAAGTAATCATAAACGAGGAACGGAGCAAAGAGTCTAGACAGGCAGCATTCAGACGAGGTCAGTCATACACCAGAATATACGGACAGAATATATCGCACCCAGGAACATCAAGACAGTCCCATAATTTGGCATTATCATTGGAATCTGAATGTCTTAAATAGACGTTTTGACAGGAGCGCATCAGCAACGTAATCCTGCAACTGTGTATATCGCAAACTCATCTGTGGAACTACGTGCACCAAAGGACCCTGTCACCCGAGACCAGAGTAGATATAAGATGGTGACCGCAACAGACGCCAACGCTGGATGGTAGAAGAGGGAGGCAAGTGAGTAGAAACCCTAACACTGACCCTAATCCTAGGTAGTAGTGTGGGAATTGCTTTGTTTTTTAATGCTCATGAAATAAAGAAGTACATTCCCAAAGAAAAAGTTTGTATTTTTACACTAACGTTTAGGCTATAAAACCAACACATTTCATCCATTGTCCCTTTAAGGTATTTTATTACTTTATATGTAAGGAAAAAAAAATGGTTGTCCATCGCACAGTCACATAACACTTAATTACTTACTATACATATTCCAGAACCATCTTGGCATTGGTTGGAATGCCCATTGCACCTGCACAAAACACACTTTCCCAGGAACTGTCCATTAGTCTCCCGATAATATCCAGGGGCACATTGCTGTGGAAGAGAAAGTCGGTCATTGTTAGTAGCATTCAGCTTAATCTAATCATGAAATCTTATAAATGCTTACATGCAAAGAGCTTAGAACATTCCACTAAAACTACAGTTATAATAGTTAAACATTAGGTGCTATGGCTATGTGCCATAAGGCAGTGTTTTAGGGTGAGGCATGTCTATCACTACTACAAATTTTATAAATATGCTACCAGTCTAATCCAGTAATGCACTGTGCAGAGTTTGACAACATTAACTGCAACATTTTACTGCTTCGGCACATTTTATTTACGTGTTTTCTTGATGCTGCACTAAGTATCTCCTCATTCCTGAAAGCTGAACACTGGAAAAATTGTTTCCACATTGCAGCTAATGTACCCAACATACACTGGTAAATTTATAAAACTCACACAAAGGCCTGATAGAGTACATTGATGTTTACTGGCTGCAAGCTTACATGAGTAGAGGCTGGTTTTTTGCCCTGGCACCCCAACCACTGGTATTAGTACCCCCGAAGGTTCATTTGTCAAAGTTTGAGGGTACTTCATGAATTGTGTGTTTGAATAACATAATAGGCTTAAAAAAACAATATAAGTTTATACTATTAAACTGATATACTACCTTGTTTTACAGTCAGGTACAGTATCTGTAGGCTGTTTACCTTGATCTTCTCTACATAAGCCACTTGAGACGTAAGTAAAACAATAAACTGACTATTTAAACCACAGTTCATTCATCCACTATAAAGACATCCAGGTTTTAAGTTCATCATGCCAGGTTACTCATGTCTATACTGAGTAAAATTGAATTTGTATGGCTCTACAATCTGGACAATGGGGCTGTAGTAGAGTAGTAGATTTGGTCTAGAGAATGATATAAAATTTGTTGGTATTGAAAACGATTATGTAAATGGATGGATAATTGGATAAATGATTGCTTGCAGATAGTAGAAATCATTAGCACATGTTGTTCCTGTGCAACAATTCAATGTGGTTCACCACTGCAAGTTGTACTGGGACCACTTCCATTTAATCTCTTTATAAATGATATAAAAGCAGACACTGAGAACTCTGTTTGTGTCGAATGATGGAATTACCCACTTGATGTTTAAAGCTTGCAGAGAAATAGGAAAAAATGTCAGGTTTGGCATCCACGTGGCTATACAGTTTCATGGTATTGTTATGACATACATAGAGAAATATCCTGGTGTACTTTTACATAATCAACTGACTGTAGAAAACAATGGCATTTTGCAGGTGCTTGACCAAGCAATTTATTTACCCTTACTAAATAGGCTCTAAATTCAAAGGTAGTGTTTATAGCTGAACAATCCAAGAATTACTGACACCCCATCCTGTAGGTTTCCAGCATATCGCACAAGCTCTTACTGGCATAGAACATCACCACTACACAGATCTGTTTCACACTTTCTGGATCTTGTCATTAGAGGGCCGATATTTTTTTTATCATATCACACACTGACAAGAACTGCTTTGGCAAAACAAAGCTCATTTAACTCATGGATAGGACAAGATAGGAACTGAGAACATGTTGTTCACTATGCATAAATGAAAAGGAAGTCTACCTACAATCTGTGAAACACCAATGTGAAATGGAATAACAAGTACCACTGAGTTTATAAATGGAAGATAAACATTTCCCTGAAAACTACACAAAAATGCAACCAATGAATATACACTGCAGAGAGTAACCAATTTCAATAGAAATAATTATATATAACCATTTATATTTCAGGAAATGACACAGCACACTATCTGCATGTAGGTGCAGGTGAACTTATAAAATGATTTAGATTTGAGCAGGG
Source organism: Pipa parva (assembly GCA_019650415.1). Classification (NCBI taxonomy): domain Eukaryota; kingdom Metazoa; phylum Chordata; class Amphibia; order Anura; family Pipidae; genus Pipa; species Pipa parva. The sequence goes on along the minus strand of WMED01014903.1, from coordinate 9,323 downwards.
GGAAATCAGTTGAGTCTGCAACAAAGTAATAGTATTTACAAGGATCATTTATTAAGTATCTCCTGAGTAAATGCATAATAACTAGAAATAAGCAAATTTCTCTGTCAGAATATTGATATGATGACGGTTACGACAATTTGTGATCCACTTGCCTACAGATGTACTATTCCATATCACCTGTTGTCAATTTATCACATACCATAAAAGAAAATAAATTGAACTTACCCTGTTCGGGTAAATATCCAAAGCATGCTGTTGCTGATCATTCCTAGTGTGAATCTGGAGGAACTCTGCCCTCTGTTGTGTGCCATTTGTTCCAAACAGACCCAAACCCAAAAAGAAAAATACCAAGCAGAACATGTCGTTGACTATTGTTTAAATTGCTTTTATCCGGGTGCCCTATTAAAGGTATTTCCACTTTCACTTCTTTTCAGTGGTTCTGCTTTGTTAGACCTTCACCACTCAATCTGCAGCCATTCTTCAAAGTACATTCAGAAATGTCATCTACCATGTGTAAAGCTCCTCTTATACTGCAGATCTTTTGACTCAGAGATTTTCAGTAATTCTAAGCCAAACAAGGTGCAGAATTACGCTCCACCTTTAGTACATGAGTCATACTGTGTTATAAGTGGCTAGAGGGCTGATATACAATTCTGTAGAATGCAGTGTATTTAAGGTGTGTCTGATAATATTGCCTCCACATATTCACAGTCAGACGTTGCTACTCCCTTGGTTTAATAAATCATAGCCTGAGTAATGTTGCAGACAAATATGATCTGTTTGTGATGGATCAGTCATTGGTTCAACTGCTTCCTCTGGGCTACATATTTCCTACATAGCTGTTGCTCAGCAAAATGAAATAACATTTTGAAAGCAAGACCTAACCTGCCTTAAATAAGGATATTACATGTCGTTTATTAAAAGTAAAAAGGCTACAGACTACTACTTTAAGTTTATTTACTACACGGTAATTGTTAGTTTCATTTGCAAAAAAAGAAATGTTAAAGATTAATGGTGTGCATTACAGTTTTTAACAATTTTAATCAATCTAAAAATGTTTATTTCATCTTTTACAAAGAGATGTTTAGGTAACAAAGTATGTTAAATGTTTAACTGAGTAGAGAAAGAACTACTTTTTAATGTATCAGCGAGCTTTCTTCCAACCAGAGGTGGGTGTGGGTATTTATATAAATATGTAATATTTACAGGATCAAGAGACAACAAACCAGAGGAAGAAGAATATGCCTACCTGGCATGATTCACCAGCATATTCTTGTGGGCAGGAGCATACTTCAACATCGAGTGCAGTTTCCCCACTTCCTGAGGTAGTTAGGTCATCAAGTGCAACCTCTCCTAGGGTTAGGCGCTGAGTCTCAGTGAAGTAAAGGGCTCGAATGCGCAGGCTTTCCAGTTTGGAAAGAACCAACATAAGTTCCTCTCTAGACACCATGTTGTTACTGCTTGCATGCCTGAAATTTTCCTACATGGAACAATAATAGTCCTTCCTATTAATATTATATCTGCAAATTACAGCACATATTGAAATGTGATTACACTTAAGTCTATCAATAAAAATTATTGCAAATGTAAATTATATATAGTTTCATACTACAGTACATTAAATTTTCCATACATAATTTTTAGTTAACAAAGAGCTCTAACGCCATTCCAATGATACACTGTAAAGGCAAACTGTAGGCCATTTTTTGAGCAGTTACTTAACAATTACAAAGTATGTTTATGAGGGAGACAGAGTGAAGCTTTATCCTTTAACATTTTTATTGCCTTCTGTTTGCTTTTCAACTTGCTGTCTGCCGACATCTTGTTGTTTTCCATTTACCTCTATATAACACACATTTATCACTTAGGGGAGACCACCTCGCCGAGACTGGATTCCCTTTAAAGTGTTCGCTGATGTCCGCGTGCAGAACAGTCTGTGCGAAGTGAGGCGAAGGATCCGCACCTCACTTCACACTATGGTGGATTCCCCCCTTAGACTCTTCAGCTCAACAAAGTGAAAGTAAATGTATTTTAAAATTAAAAAATACATTTTAGGAATAGTCATCACCATACATAAAAATCTAGATACAATGCCCAGAAACACTTCCTAGACCAAATACAAAAACATTAAAATTGCAAACGTATAAGGCTCAGCCATGGTCAACAAGAATGCCCATATACAGTGCCAAATTGTTCTTCCCTTTGCCCTCCAAGCTTACCAACAACACAGTTAAATGCAGGTACAGGGAAGGCAGTCAAAGATATTTACAGGGATAGGATTTCCTGTAGACAAAATACTAAAACTTAGAGTGTCCCTGGAATTTGAAACAAAATGATTTCCTTACATTAACAGCTGCCATGTGGATATCAGAATAACTAGGGGTTTGAACGGCACCACAGCGGATTTGGTGCTGGCCCCACCCAAGGCGCAGCATCTAATCGATCCCTAGACTTCACCCTTAACCCCTGCAAGGGGGCATGGCTTTTGCCGCAAGGGGATACCAGGTTGAAGCCCCTGGGGGAGACACCCACTGGCAGTGCTGAGGTGGTGGCAAAAAGTAGGAGGGAAATTCCGAGAGCAAGATCACCAAAACCAGGTACACAAGGAGAAAGAGACTAAAACTGGAAACAAGCAGACTTTGCAGAAAACTCTTCAGGGAGAACAGGATACCAACAGGTAAACCAGGAATCACACTGAGAAGCAGGAATTCAGTAGGATTCAGGATACATGGACTGAGTATATATACCCATTTCCTAATGGGGATTGGCTGGCAAGCAGCTTCCAAATAGGAGTCAATGAAAGTACATATTCAAGGCACCTGTGCAAGGTGGGAAAACAGAATCTAGCAGTGCTGAGATCAGGCACTAGAAAACTAGCAAGGCATGAAACCCTCAGGTGGCCGATGTGAGATTACCACCTGCAGTTGGGACGTTCAGGGTTCAAATCCAGACCAGAGTGAGTACTGTGTTACAGTGGAAAACCAGAAAGTTCATTATACCATTCTGGTTCTACTTTGTATAACGTAGTATTTTTAGTACAGAATCTTTGTCTGACAGTCTGTTTTGATACTGAAGAATCTCTTGTCTAAAAGCGTTAGACAACAACTGAAGAACATCAGTGTTTATATGATATTTCTTCTTAACATTCTGATAAAACCCTTGGGGTAGTTATAAAAGACAAAAACATTTTCAACTTGGTAAAAATGGTGAAATTTCAGAAATATATTGCAAAACATTTCAAAATCAATCTTATTTTGCAATCGTCAATTTTTATTGGTCCAATATAAATTCATGGAATCAAAAAGTGCCAAAAAGAAAACTAATCAAACAGGTCAAAATTACATTTATAAATTTCCACCATTGTATTTCAGATGGGAGATATTTACTAAGACAATTGTGACCTTTTCAATTAGCTTTGAATTATTTCACTGTTCATTTTCATTTCCTTGTACTGTATATTTCAATTCCCCTGATTGATAAAGGATCAGTAAAAATATACTGTTATTGAAAAATAAATCAGTTAAAAGTGGTGCACATTGCAGAGCTTTAATATTAGCTTCCCCTCCCATTACAGATTGATAGCAATACTGGTAAACTTTTTCGAGGTGAAAACTTTATTGACTATGGGTAAATGATAGGACCAACTCCACAGGGAATAATGAGGTTTACACCAGCCTTAGCAAGCAAATACTATGCAGCGATAAAATTTGCTTTGAACACATTTGTAAATATTGATAAACATAGGCTGTTTCTCCCTCATTAACTAGTTCAAAAACTTTTCAACTTTAATTAAATATTCTCCATTGGATCATTGATCTTGACCACTCAATTATATCTAGAATCCAAGTACTTATTATTATCATTGACAGTGTAAATACATTCCACATGCAAGCAGAGTAAGTTTCTATAACTTTTACAACTGAAGTAAATTCTTTTTCCCAGTTAAATAATTGTTTCACTTTATTTTTAAAGACAAATAAGTAATTTTATATGGATGGTAATTCCTTTGGTCACATTTTTGTTTATGTTACCATCTTTACATATGCAGTACTATATCTTAGTGAGAAGCATTTCTCCCCAGTGATTGATTCATGTGAAGCAGAATGATTGAGTAGGCAGCACTGATAAACTCCTGCACCATGTGACATGTACGGACCAGTTTTCCATGAAAGGGTACCCTCCATTAGACATTTTTACCCTACTTACTACTTAATGCCTGTAAACAAGATATCTTTCCTCTGTAATCTACTGCATTTCAGGAATGTAAACAAAGCATGGCTAATAAGGCCAAAAGGTCAGCACACTGTTTAACCAATGGCAGTCAGGCAGCTTTTTCTTCTTGTGTTTAGCAGTTATATCACACACATTTCCTGGTGCAGGAGTTTTCCATGGCTGTGTAATAAATGATTCTGCTTCAGATGAAACATCTACAACGTTTCTAAGTATAGTACCGTATATGTAAAGATGTAGTCTGACTACAGTTCTCCTTTAAGAATGTACAGCAGGCTTGTTGGTAACTAGTGATGGTGTATGAATTCTTGTGGTTTATCACTAAAGAACATAACAGTTTCCTGTGACTATCTGTCTGCTATGATAAAGGAGTGGCATTCTTATTAGTCATGGAAATCTTGTATATCAAATGAAAAATATTGACAAAGCTGGAAAAACTATGCAGATCAGCAAAGAATTAAATACAATTTCAAATGTTTTGCAAAAGCAAATAGCAAATTACATTTTTAATTTACAGTAAAATCCTCAAAGTTAATATTAGAATCACTTGTGATTGTCAATGTTTCCTGTAAATTTTTACATTTTTGCCCTTTGGGCACATTTTCTTTCATTTTGAACTGATCAATACATTTGCCAAGGTAAATAAGATCTAGCCAGCAGCATGAAAGTGACTGACACATTTGCTTTGTTCCAATGGGAGCAACTTGGAAAAATGTCCTTGAGCTAAAAATGATGCCGGGCAGTATTGTGTTGTGCACACTTTAATCTACATTAAAAGTTATAAATCCTAGACCTTGTAAGATGTGAATACTGGGAATTATGGATGATGAGAATTTTTTATTTGGATACAATTCATCCAAACACATTATTAACTGTTATTAACTAAAGATATTTCAGTTTTGTTTTTTTTGAGAACTTCATTTGCAGTATAACAGGAAATTAGGTTTATTTTGTATTTAAAAGAATTTTTTAAGCCAAAGTTCACTTTCTGCACACATTATCCACAAAGATGAAAAGAAAAAAATCGAGGGCTCATTAGAGAGGCAAAACATGAACTGATCATAGAGTAACAGTATAATGCATTTAATGACATCACAATGATATATTTACCAAAGAACACATTTTTATCCATTTTCATTGGTACTTGCTATAAAGGATAATTGTCCTATTTATTAAAATCAACTTTGATATATGATAGAAAAAAACCCAGACATGCTTATTGTAGATTTGTCATTTTCGCTTTACCTGCATTTGCCCAATGGGGAACTATGGGGAAACAATTATAAATGGGCATAGAAAATTCCCAGTAAAAAACAAAACCATTAAGGGGGTTATTGGCTAAAGTGAGAATTCGACTGTCGAATTTGCAAACAGCGGATTCCCATTGTAAATCCGCAACCATTACCCCATTGTAAAGTCACGACAATTTTTTAATGTCAAGATTGCGACAATTTTCCCATTATAAAGTTTTGACTGTGACAATATTCTCATTATAAAGACGCGACTGTGACAGTCGCAGCTTATTGAGACTGTCTTTATCTGGCGAATTCCCACCTATCCTCAACAATTCGGACTTTAGTGAATAACCCCCTAAAGGTAAATAAATATATTTCCAGAATAGACAAATTACTCCAGAAATGTTCTCCTATCATTTGTATAAACCTGATCTTACCTCTTTTAGCTGAACATGCCCATAATACTGTCTGTCAGGTAATGGATTGTCTGAATCCACATAAGCAATTGTCATCTGTCTACCCTAGTAAAGAAAACAAATATAGAATAGCTTTATAAAGAGCTGACAATCTCACAGCAGAACAGAAATCCAGGCTTTCTCCTGTGATCCCTCAGTCTGCCATTAATCTTTTACCTCTGGAGTTTTCCCATTCAGTTTGTTTTCTATGTCATTGTTAAAAAGTTACAGGATTATTTTACAAATACTTAAGATGTCAGCAGAATGGTTTTACACTGAAATAGAAAATGCATTTACCCTAGGCTAAACACAGTTATTTAAACCAACGTGTACCAACAAATCAGGTTTAACAATATCTTAAATGTGTTTGATAAAAGTCAACTGCATGCTTTAAATGAGAAATTTGTTTTATAAAAACCTGAAAATGCAAAATAAAGTTCTTTTAAAAACATTAAGGGAAAGATATGTATATGTCAGTATTCAGTTAAATGCTAAATGTTTTTTTTTTTAAAATGCAATCTCTTTTTATTACTGACATAACAACCATGTTATGTTCTCATTTGACAAGCTACTGAAAATACTTCTTTCCTTTTGAAATGCAAACCACAGAAACGCTAAAAAGATTAGGAAAATGTTTGAAATAGGTCTTTTTACATACTTGTTTGCAGTTCAAACTCAGCTGTCTTAATAACTTACAGTAGATTGCACCCTTTTTTACATTTAGAATGTTCCCTTACATGTCCGAAGGCTAGAAAATAATGAAGCAGAACTGCGCAAGTGCACTTTCTACGCTTTAAATCATTTTATGGCTTAATAACTCCTAAGATAATGTGTTTTCTTCACTGGAAACAATACATTACTTAAGGCCTTGAAACTGCAAATTACCTAAGCTATTTTCCAAAACATGTATTACAGCTTTTATTAATGGACTTACCTTTAAAAGGACATCTGGTCGTTTGTCTAAGAGAACCATGCCTTCACTTGGTAAGCCAAAAGATTTCAGCTGGTAGGTCAGATATCCACCATAGGAAGAAATCTTACACAAATGTAATGATTTTAGTAATTAGTGAGATACACTATATCACTTGCCTTACCGTAAAAACACAATTTGATGCTTCAGCTGATAATATAAGGTAATATGGATCTCTAAATCACAAGCATAAATAATATTTAGAACCTGCAATAACCTTCACAAAGAGTTCTAGCTGGCAGGGGGAAGGGAGTCATTCGTAATGAGGAATATGGAGGTAGAGGAGAGAGTAAGGAGACAATAAGTTAAAAGGAGATGCGTTAGAAGTAAAGGGAAGGGTGGGAAAAATAAAATCATTTTTGTTGTTACTAAGTAGTCTCAGATTTCATCAAAATATCCTGCCTGGATACTAAACCAGTAATGGCTATCTCAGTATTCATTTGGTTTAATCAAGAATTTCCAAATTTTTAATTCATGCCTAGGAAAATGTTTTGGATTATTTTAGGCTATAAAGGCCTAGTTCTATTACTTTTTCACTCACCAAAATGTCACAAATCAGCAGATATTAACTATAGCAAGCACTCTTGACTTCTCTATTTTTGCTGCCATGTTTGCTCTCCCCACATCAACTGCACAGCATGTCTATTTATTATTCCTAATACTAATAAAAAATATTCTAGTGTTAGCATAAGAAGAGAGGAGACAAGGGATTTATATGTCTATTTCCATTTGTAATCCTTTGATTTTTATGTGGGCTGGTAACATGTCAATAAAGAGCATCAGGGCTGTCTCTCTAGAGGTTTGTACACTTGTGGAAACCTGACCTGTATAGACTAAAGTATCTAACACGCCTAAAATAACCAGGGAGCATGGAACTTCAAGGAGGTCTGCGCCGGGCCCCCTCTCCTAAGTTGGTGCACTGCAGGGGTCACCCTGGATTACCAGGCTCAGTTGCCACCATGAGATTGCTGTAGGTCCACCAGTGCAACGAACTCACTCCCTAGTGAAACCAGGTTGTCAGAAACTGAAATACATGTTAACTACTGTTTATGTCCGTAAGCCTAATTTTTTTTTCCAGAAATACTGAAATAAATAGGGAGTTTTTATAGGCATGCATATCTGCAGTGGTTCTCAAACCTGACCTCAAGCCTCACCAACAGTGCATGTTTTGTAGATATCTTCACAGATGGGTCATTAAAGGGAAATTTGGAGAGATTTATTTGTGTTGCTACAAAACATAGGCCATTGGTGAGGCCTGAGGACAGGTTTGAGAACCACTGGTTTAAAATATCCAATATAAAGGTAAATTACATATCTACCTGAAACCTGACAAACAGGCGATAAGTGAATATTACATGCAGTACTGTCAGCACTGATGGACTCTCCTTACCTTTTCACCCACGTATGAATCTGGTGCCACCCAGTATAAACTATCAACAGACTGTGGCAATTCCTGAACATCTGCTACAACGCTTTTGCTCCCCGGATTGTAGGTAACTGCAATTCTAGCCATATTTGTGGCCTCCAAGCTCCAGGTCCTCATATCGACAAACTGAATAACGTAAAATACACATTGTGTTCTGGGTGTGAAACAGAAAGCTATATAGAAAGCCAATATATAATTTATATCTCTCTATATTAACCAATTTCATAAAACTTACCCAGTGAGGTAGAGAAATATACAATCTACAAATTCAGCCACATATGTCATATAAATTCTTTAAAAGAAAATAAGAGAAAAAAGGAGAGAGAAAAATGAAAAAAGAGGGATAATGCTTAACTCCCAAGTGTCTATGTATGTATGTGTTTTTTGTTTTGGTTAGTAACTTATCTTAGTGTTACATACGTATACTGTTAAATCAGCATGCATGTTACAGGTGTTAGCATTCATGATAATAGTATATGGTGGGGGGGATGCCCTTATATTTATTGAGCCATACATGCAGGCTTTTATGTGTTTCTTCTAGATATTGATGTGGTATATACAGTATGTTATGTATTGTATTCATATATATATATATATATATATATACATACATATACAGTATATATACTGTATATACAGTATATATATATTTTTTTTTTTTTTGCACTTTTTTATTGTGTGGTGGTCAGATGACTAAAGCACTTTGATTAACCTCAAACTATTTGCTCCTAGTAAGTTAGCCCCTTGGGAGTGCCTTTTATCTATTCTTTTTAAGGAAAACATTATCAGGGAGCTATTGGGAACATTTTTTAACATATGTAATATACATACAGTATACAACTAGAATTTTCTCTGGAATATACACAGCATTTGTTACTAGACTTAAACAACAGAAATAAAGCTGCTTCCCCAATTTACATCTGCAGAATGTGTATCTAAATAACCTTTTAATCTTATTCATTTTTAGTTCTAAATATTTGGGTGTTTGCAACAGCCATTTCAGTTTG
>WMED01014902.1:0-13848 GCA_019650415.1 Pipa parva | reverse complement strand
CGAATTGTCGCGAAGCCAACAACTCATGCGAATTCGGACTTTGATGAATTAGGCCCTAAAGGTTTTTCCTCTAAATAAATAGAAGGAAAGCACTAAATGCAAGTAGAAGTTATAGGGGGGAATTCAGCATTCAGCGAAGTGAGCTCTGAAGCCTTGGGCTCATTTCGCAAATGGTATTATGCGCATGCTGATGTCCTGCGTTTGAAGATGAGGCGGTCATAAATTCTAGGGTAAAACTATGTGTAATTTTAATCTACTGTCAACATCCTGCACATCTGGGGGTTCACAACCCCATCATTGTATAGCTGTCAGTTTTCTTCCTTGTGCTTTTTTTGTATTAACTAATGTCCATGAGTGTGTACTGGATCACACTTCTGCAAAGGCACTGTGGAGAAAACATTATTTATTAACGACATTCACCAATAGAGGTTGTAAGCTATTTAGTCAAGTAATAAAAATAGGTGAGCAGGAGTTAATATCAGTGGGATAATCACTGTGTTGGGATAATGAATGTAAATGTAATGTGTGTAAATGTGTACCTTTTTAGTTTAGCCACTTTCCTCTCACAGGGGTAGAAATCCTGGAAAGAAAAAAATTGTCCAGTTAGAATTTATTATTATTTACTTCATTGTAGGTTCTTGTCACCTGTCTGTGACATAATCATCCTCTGTTTCTTTTTTCATTCAAATATTTTTCCATGCAGAAGACTCAAGATAATAATATAATAAAATAATATGATAAAACGTCAACATTTTGAGGAATTAAAAAAAAAAAAACAATTACAGATAATACTTATATATATAATCTGGGGCTTATTCATAAAAAGGCCAAATAGTTGCGTACAGGTGTGAATTTGCATTTATTTACCATGTCTCCGTATTCATGTATTCAAAATAACTCTGCGAATGTGGCAATTTCGAGAACAATTTGACAACGAACAACAGTTGCAGATTTACGGAGCTCTTTACGCTGCTTTGCGTGCACAGGTAATTCACCTATTCATCAAGCATCAAAGTCTGTCGCAGTCGCATCTTCACTATGGGAATCCTCTGTTTAGTGAATAAAGAGTAAAGAATGGGAGCGTAGAAACCCAAAGTAATGAGAATTCGCTTTGACAGTCAAATTCTCACTTTAAAGAGAAACTTTAGGCTAATTTATTCTAGGGGGTGATTAGGATGGGAGAAGGGGAAATTACAGATGTGACTTTTCCTGCTCTGTTCACAATCTCGATGGCATCTGCTGCTGACAGTCAACGAGGTGCTCTACTTGTTCCTTTGAGTTTTGCCGAAATGAGCAGCGCAGTAACAAAAATCTGTTACTGCGTTTGCTCATTTCAGCGAAATAAAGAGGAACCAGAAATGAAGAGGAGATTGTTGACTGTCGGCAGCAGAAGCCACTGGGGTTGTGAACAGAGCAGGAAGAGTCACATTTGAAATTTCTCCTTCTCCCATACTAATCACCCCCTAGAATAAATTAGATTAAAGTTCCCCTTTAATGAATAAGACCTCTAATTTGAATATCTTGCACATGGAAATACTCATTTCTCTATTAATGTTCTTCGACTATAGCCTGAAGTTTTTAAGTTTCTATATGCAGGATAGTAAATACCATACTGCAGTGTGTTTATTTGATATGTTTATTGCCTCCAGTGCTTAGGTTTCTGCTTATAACTCCCTGGGCAGGATATCTAAGCGGGAGCAGCATGATGCATTCTAGAGGAAACATACAAGATATTTACATATCATGGGTCAATGTGTTATAAAGGAATTATTATAATTGTTACTTAAGTAACTCTGTATAAATAAAATTTCTATATATGTATATACATACTAACAGATGCTTTTTAAACGCAATGTATCACAAGGAAAAAAATAAAAGAATTAGACTTTGTGCTCTACTCTGAATGATTGATGGTATGCTGTAAATGCAGTCACTGGTACATCATTCTGATCTGGAATTGTTGGGGTTCTCAGCCTTCACTTTGATCAATTGTAAAGTCCACGATAATATTCCTTCCATACACTGTGCAGGAGATGTATCATTTTATAAATAATGTTATCATCTTAAAAGCAAACAGTGCAACACAAAGTGCTGACTTCACATGACATGAAAAGTTCAGTGATATCCTGGAGTTAAAACCTTGTTTTTCTGCTTGCTTAGGGCAACACTGCTGCAATGTCTCAGCATGTGCAGAGAGATGTGGGAAAGGAAGGAACAGCTGTTAATACAAAATTTAGGAGATGTTTTTGATACATATAGAGGTCTTTTGCTTTTATTAGGTTTGAAATGCTTAGCTGACCAAGAGGTCATCTCCTTTTCCCTTTCACCTGCAGTAAGCTTGGATGTTTATTTTCTAAACTGATATTTTTATGAGGATTAGTTTTTAGTGGTGATTATCCTGGTCACTTTTCTGATCATAGGTGTGCGCTGGCCATTTCGTTAGGGTGTGCCCCTAAAGAAATAAAAAATCTTAAGGCTAGGTTCACACTGGCATCTTTATACGCGGTGTATCATCCTACATGCTGCCATTAGGGTGTACCCAGGCACACCCTGTGCGCAACCCTATGTTTCTGATTTAAAACAAATGTGCCTAGGCTGCCCTGCATTGTCCATTAAATAATGTAGTAGCCCTCCATTTATTCAAATCCAAAGTATTTTTTATGACATCATTTGTTTATAACACTGTGGGGCATAACGTAACTGTGATAATTGGGCCTTCCATGGTAGGATGAAGCAGGAATTTACTGCTTGCCTCTTATGGTAGGGAAACAAATTTGTGAAGATTTTCCAAACTCCTTCCTAAAATGTCTGTCTATCCCTGACATATTTCACTTTCTCTTATAGTTAGTTGACATTTCTTTATCATCAGCATTATTACCTGTTATTGTTGGTCACAATACATGACTCTTTTCCTTGGTGGTTTCCTTTACTAAACCAATAAAACAGAACTGTAATGCAAATGGTAAGTACTGCAATACGGTATAATGTTAAGTATCTGGATGATAACAACAATGATGGATGTAGTTTATTTCTATTGTAACAAATACAGCAATAATGAATGGAATGTTACTGTCATCACACTTATACAACTCTGTTTACAGTATGTCTATGCTGCTGGTTGGGTCCCTTTGGGAGGGAGTAGTTGTAAGAGGAGAAGACTTAGGGGTTGTTGATTAAAGTGAGAATTTGACTGTTGAAGTGAATTCTCCTCACTTCGAGTGGCTATGCCCTGATTCTCTACCTCTTATTGTGTATTCTAAACAGCAGATTCCCATAGCAAATCGGGGACAGCTTCAGAATACCCATAGTAAAGTCGCGATTGCATCAGTAGCAGTCTGTTTTGTAGTGTGACCACCGTTAGCTGGTGAATTCACCAAATCACAGTTTGCTGAATACCCAAATATGGGGATGTGGTGAACTTAGTGAGATCAATCAGGTAAGTATGATAAGATACTATAGTTCTCCTTTAAAGCAGAAAAAGAAATCTACTTGTGTAATTTAAGAAATAATGTTCCAAGTACTGTAAACTATAAAAGATATAAAAAGTCACCACATATCCTGTGACCTATATAAAAGCTAATTTGCAGTGACATAATATCCTTATAATGTACAGTAGTGGGTACATTATGCCATACATACTCACTGTATCTCTGTGTGGCCCTGTAAGATTATAAAAACACATTTTTAGACTACCCCACTACACAGCATACCAGGGTGACAATTAATCTGTTAGAGTCTCCTGTTCTATTCATTATATATTGTATCTTCATGAATCAAAGCTAACTATATAAGGTTTAGGAACTGGCTCAAAGTACAAAACCTATTTATAATTTCGGGGGCATGGTTCATATTGCTAGAGATAGATCAGCATCTTTTCCCACTAGAAATCTGTGACCTTTTAGTCATTGACATTCTTCTGCACTATAATATGGAAGCTGATAGCCCCATTCAGTGAGCACTTATTCTGAAACTAAGGGAAAACCAACTGCCTATCAAAACAGTCCTACTGTTTTCAGTGTCCCTTAAGCTAATCTGAGGACACTATAACATATAATCCATTATCTTTATACAAACAAAAAGATAATTTGGAACAGTTGTTTACACATTTAAAATGTTTAAAGCTACAAGATGCCAAAGCAAGCCATCCAAGGAAGGAAGGCCATGGTATATAAAACCTACCTGTGGTGTAATTGAGTTAGCTTGAATTCTAATTCTGTTATGTATTTATTACATACACATTTTTGTTTGCATGGTATCTATTTTTTGTAATTGTGTTTTTGCAATATATTGTTTTATTAAAAGTAAAACATTTAACAGGTGATGATAATTTTGAGATAAAGCACATGTTGTAACCATAGACATAGGATAAAAATATGTCTTTTTGGTTAGTAGTGGAGGAAACACCCATGCCATGGGGAGTCTAATGAGGACTGTGTATTCCCTGCTAGGATGAACCTAGAACCACTATGACACAGCATAGGACTTAACTTAATACAACAGATGCCAGACACAGTAAAGTAACTGTATAGGTTATTAATAGGTGACCATTACTAAGGCTGACTAACCCTAGTAGCAGAATAATACATTAATAGACAAAATTGCTGATGGGTAGGTTTTTATTTTCTTCGTAAAAAAATAGCATGTATCAGCTTAGTAGAATGATATTGATATATTTCCAATATTTCACCACTTTTACCAAATTGAAAGCCGTTTTGACTCTTATAACTAACCCCCTATATGTTATGATAACTCAGGATTACTAAGTATATTTAATTGCAGTCCTGTGGGAAACAACTCATAACACCTTGTCACATCCCTATGGGTTGTGTCTTATGAGAAGTCAGCTTTGCTGCCTGTGACAAAGTCTCTTTTACTACATCAGTATCAGCAAAAGAAACAGAACATAGAAAGATGTTTAAGTAAGGGAAACAAAGGGCAGCAGAAAAATATTTATATATATGAAAACACTATAATGGCAAATGTAATCAGTCTAATGCACCTTCACCTTTAACGTTTACCCTATACCCTCCTACAACCTACAACCAACGGACAATTTGGCATGTTTTTTTCCTAATTGGTTATTCCCTTGCTATATGCTAATGTAGGGCAAGCTGTCTAGAAGTCACAATATTTCTAACCAGATGGTGTAACCTGTCTTACATCTAACTTTAGCATGACCCTTTATCTTGTATGTATATTTAGACCGTATGTTTAAATATGTCCTGATCTGGAGATGTATTATCTCTTTTGAGTTTAAAAGTTAATGGGGCATTATAGTGCTGATATAACTACACATATACATATAAAACTCCTTTAAACTAAGCCAATTGCTGACACAAATAGTTAAAAAAAACATTTAGGGAAGAAATAATACTTGCAGTTTGCTTGTTTAGCAATGTATGTAAGTCTTCCTCCCATATAGATTGTAAGCTCTAAGAGTCAGGGATCTCCAACCTCTTGTGTCAATCATGGCCTGGCACTTAAAGTGATGTATCGTCATGATCTCATGCTAGTAATTTACTATACTTGTATTGTGTAATGCACTTTTCCCACGTCTGTACTATATTTGTATTACTGAATTGTACAGCGCTGCCTAAATTTGTGGTGCTTTATAAATAAAATTATACATCCATACGTACTAGCAATAGGCACGAATTATCAAAATAAAGGGTAATGTCACAATTTTGTTGTGTTTTGGTTGCCAGAAGAATAGTCTTATAAATTACAATTGTTTTACATTAATTTCAATGACAAACACTCAAAAGTATTATTCATTAAAGTGTGAAACACTTCTATGTCATGTCACACATCAAATTTGAAAATTACAGTTGTGGATCTGATGAGACTAAATTAACCAGGTTTTTTTAAATTAAAACAATTAAAACGCTGGATATATCTCTGTTCTGTTTCCTTACATTACACATATATTTTTTTTTTTTTACAACAGAAACTGGTGTCAGTTTACAGTAACGAGGACAGTTACCTGCCAAGTACAAAATGGATCTGAGACAGTGGTTCAAAGGGTGTACCAGAGTTGCAGATGGCCAGGGCCCTGTGCCAACCTTGTAAGGTAAACATATTATTATTATTATAAAAATAACAGCTGTTTTTAGGATGCTTCCTCCTAATCTGTAGGGAAGTGTCACTTTCTCAGTAAAGGAATGCTTCCTTTATATGAAATACTGCTATTTTTGTGACTCTACAGTTGTTGTAGACTGGAATAGCCATTATAGAGACTGCAGGCTAGGTGCCAGCTGAACATAATGTGGGATATATTTTAGCAACAGCTGGAGATCAACAGGTTGGCTGTCTTATGTCACTAGAAATATTAACGTGTTCAGTAACAGGTGGAAACACCACAAGGGATACCAATAAAGATTTTCATCAATTTAAATAAGATCAAAAACAACTTGTTGAGGTTAAAAAAAATGCATTAAAAAGGGACTTTTGAGATGGAGACAAGAACAACGTTTCTAAACAGGCAATACGGCATAATAAAAGAAAACTTTTTTTTAACATTAACTGGTTGAATAACATTTTGACTTTTATAAATATCCCCCATGTGTTATAGCACATAACAGGGAACAGGGAGGCGCTTGTTTACTAAGGTTTAGTAACTCATTGCAACCAATAAGAAGCTGTCATTTTACTATTATAACTCCCCTATTCCAGTAAACAAAACCACTTAGTGGTTGCTATGGGTTAACAGACCTCAGTAAATAATTGTCTTAATTCATTGTTGAATTATGACATCTTGGACTCACCAGGGAAGCTGACTGCAAGGGCCCACAGCTTACTATCAAAGGTTATCATGTACACCAGAACTATAATAATAAATTATCGGTTCAGCTGGACTTTACAAAAAAGCCAACTGACCGATGGGGTAATTCAGCAATGTGCAAAGTGAGCTCTGGAACCTTTGCATCACTTCGCACATGCTGTTATGCGCTCGCTGATGTCCTGCATGCGGACATCAGTGAACGCTTTAAAGGGATTCCAGTCTCGGCGAGAGCACTCAAGTCGCCTCTCCGAGACTGGAATCCCTTTAAAGCGCATAACAGCATGTGCGAAGGGATGCGAAGGATCCGGAGCTCACTTCGCACATTGCTGAATTACCCCCTGAGTGTTTTTGTAATTAAAGGAAGCTAGAGAAGTGCAGATCTTGAAAGAGATGCTTTTTGGTACAAGGCCTTGTTCCCTCAATACTGGGACCCACCAGAATATCCTCTCGTGGGCCAGTCCGACCCTGTCTTTGTTGGTAAATTCCCCTTATTGACAGATAAGCAATCAAATCTGACAAAAATAACTGTGGTGATCATTAGAATCTCACCTCCTCATAGAGAGGTTTCATATGGAATCTAAAGAACTTCTTAAATCAAGGTGTCCTCAAAATGTCCCTTAATATATTTGGAAGGTTCTGCAAATCAGAGGAAAATGTTACTTCTAATTTCATACAGTAGATTCTGAGAGCATCATTGTAATGCACCAGATAATATACATTATTGTGTTTATGGCAGATAATGATTACCTGAAAAATAATCTATATAAAGTAGAGTATTTGTTTTAAATCTCATTAAGTATGATCTAAACATGAAAAAAAAGAATACATAAAATGTGAATGCTCAGGAATTTCTACTCCAATGTAAGATTGCAAGATATTAATCTACTCTGACATTTTCTGATGTAAAACACAAATAGCAAGCAAATTTGAGACGTTCCAATATAATTCTAGAGAGAATTTTACACTAGCTGAAGCTTACTTTAAATCCAACAGCCAGCGAACCCCTTAAGGCAGACATGTAATATCAGCATTACTTGGTTGCAAGTTAGAGATAAAAACAAAGGTTTTACATTCCCACAAACTTTAAGTAGAAAAATATAATCATTTTTAATTCAGCAGAAATCTTACCCAAAGCAAGATCCCACAAATGAATTTTTAATTAATCTATCTAAAGCCCCTTTAAAGAAATAGATTCACACAAGCTTTGGCAGTGAGTTAACAGTGAACTCCTGTTGTCACATTACAAACTTCAGTGCCTAATTCTACCCAGATAACCAAGGCTAGCACAGTCTGAGTACTTAGTATTGAGTACTTACACAAGGGCAACATTCATCAAAAGCACATGGGCAATTAACCAGTGGGGGTGAAAGTAAACATATTGTTACACAAAGCATTGGTAGCAATGGTCCTAAAACATCATCAAGTCACGAATGACATTGCAGTGGAGTTTCTGTTGATTACTTGGCAGTTAAGGAAGGGTAGGAAACAGCAGAAGTCATGCAATAAAGACAATACTAACATAAGATACATGTTTTTGGCTAAAACAGGCTTAAACCAGCATAAGCATGTAATGCATATTCCCTTGTCTCTCCAGGAGTCTGTCACATACCCCTTTAAATTCTTTTTTTTTTTTGCTGGGATCTGTAAACACTAAGTACTCTGGGACTGGGGTTTAGGGAGGTTGTCTCTGGTTTGCATCTTTGTTGCAGCTATTTTGATATAGCTTTTTAATGCAAAGCCCTGGTTGAATGTTTTTCATTGGCAATACTCTGATAAAATTATGTCATGAGAAAACAATATCCTGGGATTATCTACGTTATCCTCTTCCAGAGATTTTCTCACTTAAATCATTTTTAATTTGGGATAAATGTGAGCCTTGTCTTGCTTTGGAGTCTGCGAGGTACAGTACTGAATAACCTTTACGTTTATGATATAATGTTTATTATCTTTAGTATATGCTGTCTCCTCATTGTTGGATTTCACATGATCAAAACAGACCATTTGTAAAATACACTGTACAATAAATTTTCCTCGTGATTCATATTGAGTTCCACATCAATTTAATGTGACTCTTTATCAGTTATAGGACTCTGGTTAGACCACTGTATAAAACATCCTACAGAACAGTAACCACCATGGAGTGGAGATGCTGTCCTGGTTTCACTGGAAGCAACTGTGAAGAAGGTAAGTCACCTTAAATTTGCATTCTTTATTCTCAATCACAATATAGGATAACATTCAAATATATATTTCTACTAAATGTTAAAATGGTGTTTAATTCCACTCCAGGTGGAAAAATGTTGCATTTGCTGTTGGAATGGTTCTGTGTGAAGGACTTCTACAGTTCTTTCAATAAATAATGGTAAATTAAAGTAGGGAAAATTAATTATAGGAGGTTCAAAGCTCATTAGTATTAGGGGTGATTCTTAAGGCAGAGTGGGGATATACTTACTGATAGGGGTTTTAGGCACCAGCATTGCCTCTTTCCCTTTGTCACAAGGCAATCTCTTATGCTCTGCACAGCCATACAATCCTCTTCATTTCCTGTTCCTGTTGGATTTCAGCAAATTGAAAAAGCTCATTAGCAGTATTTTACATCAGAATTCTACTACTGGCTCAATATGCCAAAATCCAACAGGAACAGGAAGTGAAGAGGATCACCCTTAGTACTAATGAGCTTTACTTTTCCTTTAATGCTTTCCCTGTATACAGCTGAAATTGGTGCTCTTCATTCTCTCTCATCTTTCTAAAATTGTATTGTACATTGGAAACTTTATGTCACATTGGATAATACAAATGGGCTAGTAATATATTGAGCCTCAATGTTTTTCCATCCATTAGTTTTGTTCATCCCATAGCTACAAAGGTATTCTCCAGTGCTGATGTCACATTCAAAGAATAGTAAAAACAACAGAAAGAAAGCAATCCTTAGCTCAAATTATTTATTAAGAGGCTGTCATTCAGAGGCCTGAGCAGTTAATTCTCTGCAGAATTCTTCCTGTGTTCCAAGCTCGGTGGTGGAGAATTTCTGTTTATATTAAACTCTATAGGGAGTCGTTTGTTCTATGAACTGCTAGAAGAAGCATGTAATTTCTGTGCTGCTTGTATGTTTGACTGTCTCGTTTTGGTCATTTCAACAAGACTTTGGATTTCAAGAAGCATTCTGTGGATTCTTTATGGAATACAATCTTTTTTATACAGTCTTCTTGAAAGAGCATTAAACCAACATTATCGTTAGTTTTCTAATACATATTCATGAACATTGGACTGTACTATACAAAATTATTAATACTGATCATACAGTTAGAATTTTCTATTGCAAAAGGATTTCTTTTCTTTTTCCTTTAGCCCAGTTCCACTAACTCTGCAAGGTCCGTACTAGTCTAATTTTATGAATATTGGACACTTTTACAATTGTTGCTGTGGAATTATGGGGGTAATTTAGCAAGGTGAGAACTCACCTTGCGATGCTTCGCCTCAGCTCGCACAGACTCTTAGGTGCTCGCTGATGTCCTGCATGTGGACATCAGCGAAGGCTTTAAATGGATTCCAGTCTCAGCAAGGCTCGCGAGGCTCGACTCCAGTCGCCTCGCGAGACTGGAATCCCTTTAAAGACATTAGCGAGCGCATAACAGTCTGTGCGAGCTGAGGCGAAGAGCAGCTCAGAAAGTAATGACATTGATGAAATTTAATTCAAAAGATAACATTTTAAGTTATTTTTTTAAGTGCTCTTTTTTTGCTGATACTTGTCCTTTAAATAGGAAACTATGAGAGTATTTATGTAAGGGAGAGGTATTCACTAAACTGAGAACTTGCACATCACACACCACTTATAGCATATGTCTCCAGTGTGAAACCTCAGTCTTAAGATAAGAAGAGAATTTCCACTTATTTCATGTGCATAAATATTTGAGTGCATAAAGAAATCATGAAAGGCTAGAGGACATAAGAACAAAATTACTTCAATAATCCACTGCCCTTCTAAAAGTCAAACTGATGTGGGATACTTTAATTAAGGTAATGCACAAACAGGGGCACAGGTTGATGCCCAGCAGCTGATAGTGGTTAAGGAGTAACCTTGTAAAATTTAGTTTACTGGAAAGAGTCAGCATGTTGAAAGCATTAACACAATCCCTATAGTTCCTTCAGCAAATACCATTACCCAAGAAAAAACAATTTTAGTTCTATAGATGTAGATTACTATGAAAGCTAATTCTTACAATGCATACTAAGTTTATATCAGTAGACAGACAGATAAATAGAAATAAACATGATGGAACAAGTTATTATAAGAAGGCTTCATTCAGTTCCAGATATGAAATAAATTGTTTAATTGATCTTGGATACTTACCCAAATGCAGAAAAGCTGATGGATCTATATCTGATCAAGCTGTTCCCCATAGAAAATCAAAATATTTGACTTTCTGAGGATTCAGTTTCTTCAAATAAACATTTTGTTTTGGGTATTAAAGGGGAACTATAATCAGATTACATCTTTATATATGCAGTACTATATCTTAGTGAGAAACGTTTCTCCCCAGTAGATGTGTAATAAATCATCCTGCTTCAGATGAAAAAGCACTGGAAAACTCCCACACCAGGAAATGTGTTTGTGATGTGTACTGGCCAGTTTTCCATGAAAGGGTACCCTCCTCTATACATTTTTACCTAATGTGTAATGTAACGCCTGCGCACATGTTAATCTCCTGCATTCCAGAAATGCAAACAAAGCATGACTAATGAGGCCAAAAGGTCAGCACACTGCTTAACCAATAGCAGTCAGGTAGCTTTTTTTCTCATGTTTAGCAGTTATATCACACACATTTCCTTGTGTGGAAGCATTGAAATGCTGCCTAATAAATCACTCTGCTTCAGATGAAACATTTACTGGGTAGAAATGCTTCTCACTAAGGTATAGTACTGCATATGTAAAGATGTAATCCAACTATAGTTCTTTTTTAAAGAAAGAGCATTCCATAAATAATTTGTCTCTTCAATCTGGAGTACAGCTAATCAGTTGTTATTATACTTGAGAAAAAATGGCATGTTGTAGTTTTAAGTCAGTTACACACGCTGTGAATATCTACAGTATGTAAGTGTAATTAACACATCCAGCCTTCAGAATATATGTTCCAGAGAATCCCCCCAAAAAAACAGGGAAAATAGCAGACAAGGTATTGAAAATTTTTAATGTTGTGATTGTGATGCATCTTTCCTAACCAAGGAAAAGCTTTTTCACCCTTCCTGGGGAACGTTGGTTGTTCAGAATATATGTTGTTGGTATTAAAGAACAGAAGTGCCTTTATTTAATATCCTCATTATTATATAAGGACACCACCAGTAGAAATAGGACATCTACCAAAGTGATAATTGGAGCTGAGCATATTAGGGTTAGGC
Organism: Pipa parva; assembly: GCA_019650415.1. NCBI lineage: Eukaryota > Metazoa > Chordata > Amphibia > Anura > Pipidae > Pipa > Pipa parva. Next base: position 1,670 of record WMED01014902.1, on the reverse strand, counting down.
TGCCCATAGCAGAGAACATTGGGGAAATTTATGTGCTACACTAACAATTTTTACCCCTTTTCTGTTTTATAGCAGGGTGGATGAGGTTGAAGTGTCTAGCTAAGCTGTTGTCCATAGCAACTAGCAGAGCATTTTTTGTCAAGGAAGCTCTGCTTCTGAATATTTTGGTGAAAGTTACCCTTTAATAAAAACAGCCTACAGTTTCTGACATTAGATTTTAGTACATTGTTGTCACTGAACAGACTGAATAAGGCATAGGTCAAATTGTTATTAGAATAAATGACTCTACAATCTGTCAAATTAGTCAAGTTAATGTTTTTCTGCCAAATGGAAGTTGCCTTCCAAGTTTAAATTGATATTATTTTTTTAGATTATTTTCCTTATTAGTAACAATTTCTTAAATAGCATGGTTTAAAGCTGACTTAATAGTTAGCAGCATTTTATTAAGTCTTGGCTTTGAAAGGAATGGTAGATTTCCAATTTCTGACGCCTGCAAGAGTGCGAAGAACTATTTCTCACATGGATGTGTTAATGTCTTAATTTGAAGAAAACTAAGTCTGAATAATATTGAATATTCTCGTTGCCAGATATATAACATCACTCAGGAGTAAAATCATGTTGAATGTAAGTAGTGAACGTTAGAATGTGCATGCACTTTATCAATGTGTACAAATTTGCTTATACTAATTATAAAGAGATCTTTAATCTCACTATAAAATTGGAGTGAAGTATGTATAATGAAATCCAACAACATATAAAAACATAATTTATGTTTATGTAGTGATGTTCAACAGAAAGAAATGTGTCTTGTATTAAATCCCTTGAGCTTATTCTGCTGAGAACAGCTGACTGTGCATATATATATATATATATATATATATATATATATATATATATACTGTATATATATACTGTATATTGTTCAAACATGTTTCACTGGAGATTTATTGTAAATGTTTTCTTTTTGTTAGGATTGTGTGTTTTTGTTCCTGTTGAAAAAGACCTTTACATTTTTTGGTTTTATGCACCTTTAAGCTTGATAAAAATGCCCCAAAAGGCTTAATAATGAACACTAGGTGATGGATGCCAAGACTGATTAGAGTTGCTTCACATATTTAATTTTCTCATGTATACTGTCTTGTTTATTAGTATACAGTATTTTTCTTAACCTGAATTCTGTAAATTATTATTGATTATTTTAGCATTGCACTAAATGTGTAACCACTAAGGGGGGAATTCACCATTCAGCGTAGTGAGCTCCGAATCCTTCAGCTCACTTCACAAATGGTATTATTCGCTCGTTGATTTCCTGCACGCAGACATCAGCGAGAGCATTAAAGGGATTCCAGTCTCGGTGAGAGCAAAAGAGTTGAGACTGGAATCCCTTTAATGCGCTCGCTGATGTCCGCGTGCAGGACATCAGCGAGCGCATAACACCATTTGCGAAGTGAGCTGAAGGATTCGGAGATCACTTCGCTGAATGGTGAATTCCCCTCTAAAAGTGGTGGTAGAACACTAGATATCCCTTTATGTATCCCGATATCCCTTTATGTATCCCAATATCCCTTTGTTACGATCTTGCGTATTGGGAAGTTGGTAGCCTCCGGAATCCCGCCAAGGCAAACAAATACTAGGGCGCGGAGTCTAAGGAACCCCCGGTTTTCACCTAG